>JAJOOE010005091.1:0-18851 GCA_036250405.1 Solanum raphanifolium
GACTTCATCTATCTAAATGCTTGTTTTGTACATTTCACTCGAAGGGCTTTCACTCTCTCCAGGAGATGACATTTTCTTTTTCAGAGCATAACGGATGACTGAGTTCACCTGTTTCCTCAACTTACCATTATCAACAAGGATATTAGTCAACATGTTTCTCAACTTTTTATCTACAGTCCAGGAGTCGCTATCTACTTCATTCATTTCCTCAGCAGTAGGAGAAGAGGAATCTGTTCCTTCATCTGCGTTCACCTGATAAAAACAAGTCACCACTACTCATGTCATAGCGTGAACAAACAGCACCATGCATAAACTTATGTATGCAAAATCTTCAGGTAAAGCTGAGGTAACATGTTGGCAAATTATAACAAACCAGAGCAACACAAAACAAGATGTTGTAGCCTGTAAATACAAAATCAGAACCTAGGTTACTTGTACCTGAAAAAGTGTGAGTTTCAAGTTTGTGAACCTTGGTTTGACCCAAGTTATCCCACCACAATATTTTTCTCTGGCTCATGGAAAAAATAACAAAATATCATTTATCAACCAGCCCTGTTCTAAAGGAATGTGTGCCTACCAAAGAGAACATCTAGGACCTATATTGCTTAGACTTTGGGTGTGTACCTAATCCTCCAAAAGTAGTGCATTTTTGGAGGATCCTACACAGTGCAGCAAGTTTTTTGGAGATTCCGAGTAACATAATCTAGGACTTAAGGAGCAGCCAAGTTTCCCAAATTTTCTATCTGGCGTGACTTCAAAATTTGATTTGATTTAATGATTTCACTTATTTTATTTATTTGAGAAAGGTCGTCTCCGGGCCAACTTTTGATTTGACTTGATCTTTCAAATCATCTGGAAAAGAGAACGAGATTTAAAAAGTCCAAGCCACTGGAATGAGCTCTCAGCATCTCTCCATGTCACACTTCTTTTTCATTAGTATATAGAAAAGCTAAATCAACACTCTCATCTTCTCTACAGAAAAGCTGAATATATTTATTTTTTTGAAAAAGTAGAAAAACTGTATTAAGCCCGTATAATTACCTCTTCCACTCCCATGTTCAACCATATTTCTTGGGTGTAACAAGTTGAGCAACTCAAGTGACCGACCAACGTACTCAAGCCCAAAGCTTGGACACAGTTAAGGTCATGCAAGCTAAGATCAAGCTTCACTTGCATTTCCTGACAGCTACTCTAGTGATTCCATCAAAGGAGGTCAAACGACCGAGTAATTCAGTCTTATTAATTAGCCAATCATGTACAGATGAAATGTGTTCAGGAAGGGTGTCAAAATCCTGATATTCTGGGACACATATAAAGCTCCTGGGAGGGGTCATTGCTCTAACTATGAGAACATGCCCATACAGCAATGTGTTTTACCAAGAAAAAACTCTGCTAAAGAGTACTTGGGGTTTGTTTCAAGAAACCAATAATTGAAAAGGAAGCCCATAATATACAGACTGAACAGATGGAAATCACCAGAATTTATACATTTGTAGTCAAAGAGGAAAGTATGGAGACAGATATGAGTTGAGATACTGCAAGCTATCTCTCAAAAGAATAATTCCCTAGGAAAGAAACTTGGTTGCCTTCTCTCCTTCCATTTTTTCCAAGGTATGTAGAAACCCAATATTTATCATTTATGTGAGAAAAAGGTTGCATGTTTCTCAATTGACTCTATACATTTTACAGTTGAAAGTGTCCACACAATCAATGTCATTGAGTTTCTTCTGCTTTTGTAGCTGCAAGTGCTTTGGTACATCTAAACTAGGGTGGCAAAATTAGCCCAAACCCATTTAACCGCCCAAGTTGTAATGGCTTTGAGAGGATGGGCTGATTTGGGCTAACACAAGTTAACCCATCACAAATCATCAAAACCCAAATCTGACCCATCAACAGTCCTCCGTTCAGAAATGTAACAGCTGCAAAACGTGATTAACTCTTTTTCTAATTATTATTTTTGAGTTAGTTTTATATTCTTCTAAATATATTTTTTTCCTTGAGAGTCTAAGCTCATTTTGGCGTTTGCTTGTGTTCTCACCATATTATTCTTGAAGCCATGGGTAATATGAATATCCATATTAGGGGTTAACAACACATTACTATAGCTCCATCATTAAAAAATGCTCCCAGGCACTAGTTTTGAGACACCTTTCTGATGTCCCTTCTGGGTTTCGGTTGCTCTTTCTTCCGCTGGACTTCTTCCATCGGAATACCACCTTTTTTCTCTTTTTTTCTACCTACTCCATTTTCTCTTCTCGAGCACTTGATTTTCTCTATTCAGATGGACAATAGAGTATATTTCAGATCGGGGGGGGGAATCCTATGACATCACAAAGTCTAGATCAAAAGCTGAAGTACGGTACGATTGGGTTGGAAGTGCTAGGCACCACACGAGGAGAATGGTTCTTAGCAGGGGAGCACTTGGCTGTATATGCAAAAGGCTAACAGAAGCTTCAGGGATCAGAGGGAATGCCTCCAAGTCATGGAGATGCAGGGATGTCTCAACCAACTTCTTTATAGCACTAAAATTCAATCAATATGGGAGATACATATCATTAATCTCTGTTAAAGGCAACAGCAGAGCAATTATTATACTTCCATAAAATGCATTCAATGAGGGGTGGGAGAAGTTAGCTAAGAAAATAGAGGCCTTCATTAATAGGGGTACAAAACAAACAAAAATCCTTAAATACACGGGGGAGGCAGACTGCAGCTAAAAAGGGGAAAAGGAGCTATAGAGACTCTCAACAAAAGGCTAAATGAAACCAGGCAGAGACAGAGATAACAGAAGAATCTGATGATGGCAATACGTTAAAAGCTCAAGTACAATTGAAGGACAAATATGTTCTGGGCCATTGTCTAGTGGGGAAATTCATTGGAGAAGACGATGCACCCACCAGAAATGATGTATGATGATGGGCCCAACAGACTTGCAATGGAGCACAGGAGTTCAAGTTTATGATATGAATGGAATTTTATGCCTTTCGAATTGCAGTCCAGAAAAGCAGCAGAGCACGTCTTGGGGTGACAAGAGAAGACAAGGGAATAGATTGAAGCTTCAATGGTGGAATTGCCAATGACTTTTCTCAGAAATTCCGACGAGGGAGCGTCCACTAGCAAGGAAATAGAAGAGGGTGGGTACCGAGAGAGAAACATGTCAGATCTTTCGAGGTCTAGAGATGTACAAAGATCCAAGAAAAGGTGTTTTCAGTTTAATAGGGATAAAAGGGGGCTTTTAGGTGAAAGTAATCATGTGGGTGGACATGTGACAGAGGGTCCCACTTCAGAGCCCCTAGGTGGACATTTGATTTTCAACACTGGACCAAGTCACTTTGGCCTGTTTAAAGCCCAAATTTTAAAGAAATTACCACAGGAGCCTGAGCCTTTTATCTGTGATGTAAACTGCTGGGAAGGAATACAAGAAACTGTATACTCCTCAACTAATCAGAACCTAATGGAGGAAGCAAGGGTGAAAGACTCAATTAGCAAACTCCTACAAATGGGGGGCGGCACACAGGTGCATGCAGAAGACTCATCACAAACTTCAGGAGAACTGAATGAAGAAGAAACAGAATTACAGGGGCAGAATAGTTCGAAATGAATCACAATACTGGGGGGACCCAACACCCATCCAATGTGATGCTTCGGAATGCAGTAAGGAAATTGAAGGCAAGGCAAACGAATGGGTACAGAATAATTTGTTGAGGCTAAGCAAGGAATTTGGAGTAGCTTTCGAGTGGTGCTCAGAGGAAGCTTTTAATTTATTGCTTAAAATAGATCAAAGGAGGGTCAACAAGACAACAACAATAGAATATATTCCTGCGATTAGTGATAAGAAGGTGGCGCCCAAGGAAGTAAGAAATCTTATCTTTGATGTGAATTACAAAGAAAGGATTCTAGGAGTGAAACAAGGAGCAGAGGGAGATATGAAACCTTTCATTTATCATGAAGCTAAAAATTATTTCATGGAATGTGAGGGGACTCAACATGGATGCTAAGAAGAATTTAACAAGGAGAAGAATACAACAAGAGGGGGTGGACATAATAGTGATGGAGACAAAACTTAGTGGGGAGGTAGGTGAGTATCTGCAACAATTGGGGGGAAATAGATGGATGGGAGGAATTTGGATGGAATCTTTAGGTAGTAAAAGGGGCATCTAGATAATGTCGGACAAAATAAATTGGAAAGGGGAACCAGTCAAAGTGGCAAAGTGGCAACCAGAGCATTACCTGCAAGCTTAGAGGTCATTTGGTAGAGTGGTCATTTGGTAGAGTGTATAAAAATAATGCTCAATAGAGTGTATTAGTAATGTTTGTATTAGTAATGCTTGTATTAGTAATGATTGTATTAGTAATGCTTGTATTACTTATGCTTGCATTAGTTATGCATAGATTATTTCTTATGCATTATTTGGTTTGGCGTATTAATATAATATGCATTGTATAAAAATATTTATTTACAAAAATATCCTCCACAATTATGGTGGAAAAGATGTAATAGTACTTTTAAGGGGTAATTGGGTCTTTAACCATGCTAATGCATGTATTAAATCCCTTTGTATTACTAATACCTAGAAATTCATAGTAATACACTCCTCAATACACAATAGAGTGTGTAACTAATGCAAGCATTAATACTACATAGCATGAAAACGTGTAACAAACGAGGGACTACTAATACATAGAGTTAATGCATCCA
This sequence comes from Solanum raphanifolium, assembly GCA_036250405.1. Taxonomy (NCBI): domain Eukaryota; kingdom Viridiplantae; phylum Streptophyta; class Magnoliopsida; order Solanales; family Solanaceae; genus Solanum; species Solanum raphanifolium. The sequence continues at coordinate 4,700 of JAJOOE010005091.1, forward strand.
TTATTTTTGCTAATGCACTCTACCAAACGACCCCTAAGTGGTTTGAACCGAGAATTCATTCGGTTTGTCACAGTAGTGTATGCATCATGTGTGATGGGGGTGAGAGAAAGAAATTGTGGGAAGAGTTGGGAGCAATGAGGAGTTTTTGTGAAGGGCCTTGGGTGGTGTGCGGGGATTTCAATGCCACTAAGTTTCCCTCAGAAAACCAATTGCAGTAGAATTTCAGGGGCTATGTATGACCTTTCCAGTTGCATCAATGAACTGGAACTTATGGATCCTCCTTTATTTGGGGGACCATACACTTGGAGAGGAGGAGCAAATCAGAGAAATGCATCAAAGATTGACAAATTACTGTACTCTTTTCCTTGGGATGAGATTTTCACCAAAATTAGACAAAGTTCTTTGCCTAGCCGAAGTTCTGACCACAATCCCATAGTGCTTACTTGTGGGGATGAGGCTTTCAAAAAATCATACTTCAAGTTTGAGAAGTGGTGGTTAAATGTGGAGGGCTTTAGGGACAGAGTCAAGGAGTGGTGGAAATCCTTCACTGTGACAGGCAGTCCTAACTACATTATAGCCTCAAAACTGAGCCTCTTAAAAAAGGAACTCAAGGAGTGCAGCAAAGAGAATAAAGGCAATGGGAAGGTCAGAAAGGAATACATACTGGAACAATTAGCAGTTTTGAAGACATTCAGATTCACAGAGCACTAACAGATGATGAACAGCTTTTGAAAGCTCATCTAGCAATGGAGTATGAGGAACTAAGGAAGTAGCTAGAAATGAAGAAATTCACCGGAGACAGAGATCTAGAATTCAGTGGATAAAGAATGGGGATAAGGGCACCAAGTTCTTTCACATAATGGCTATCGCCCACAATAGAAACAACACCATAGATTCCTTAATGATCAATGGAGAATTGTCGTCAGATCCTGGGTTAATCAGAGGTCCAGTGGTGGATTTTTACCTGACTTTGTACAAAGAGACAGAAAGATGGTGACCATCTTTGAACATCCTGGATGTTCGTATAATCACAGAAGAGGAACAAGTATGGCTGTCTAGAGATTTCGAGGAGGAGGAGGTCTTGGAAGGAATAAACAGTGTGTTGTTGATAAAGCACCTGGACCAGATGGCTACACAATAGCCTTCTTCCCTGCTTTCTGGGAAACTATCAAAGATGATGTGATGCAGACCTTCCAACACTTTTATGCCCATCAAAAGTTTGAGAAGGTGACCAGTAAGCTAGTAAATAAGCACCAAATGGCTCTCATCAAAGGAAGTCAATTCATGGATGTTGCACTTTTAGCCAGTGAAAGCATTGACTCTAGAATCTGAGGAGGAACCCATAGGCTGATGTGCAAGCTAGATATTGAAAAGGCATATAATCATTTGAATTGGGAGTTCCTAATCAACATTCTAAGGTAAATGGGGTTTGGTGGAGATGGCTTAGCTGGATAAATTTCTGCATTAAAACCATGAGGTTCTCCATTCTGTAAATGGAGAACCAGTTGATTTATTTAGACAAGGGGATCCTAGGTCTGTACAGGCTGATGAGAGTTGCTTCTCAGAATAACTGGATAAGGGGGTTTACTATAAAGAACAAGGAAAATGTTACAATAGAACTGACACATTTATTCTATGCAGATGACACAGTGGTATTCTTTGAAGCTGAGCAGGAACAAATATGTTTTTTAAGAGTGATCTTGGTGGTTTTTGAAGCTTGCTCAGGACTCAAAGTTAATTGGAGAAAGAGTAGTATTTTTCCAATAAAGGAGGTGCATCAGATTGAGGTTCTTGCAAGCATTTTGAAGGGCAAGGTAAAAAAACTGACAACAATTTACATAGGCTTGCCTTTGGGTTCCAAGCACAAAGCAGAAAAAAAATGGGCTGGCATTATTGAAAAAATAGAGAAGAAATTGGCTTGGAAATCCCAATATCTATCTTTGAGACGAAGAGTTACACTAATTAACTCAGTCTTGGAATCTTTACCCACTTATGTGATGTCCCTATTTTCCTATTCCTAGTAAAGTAGTAAAGGTTTTGGATGCCCTTAGAAGAAATTTACTTTGGTAAGGGAGCAAGATAGAAAAGGGCTTCAATTGTGTTAAATGACCTATAGTACAACAAATTAGTAAAACTGGGGGATTAGGAGTGAGGAACTTAAAGGTACATAAAAAGAACCTATTTTCAAAATGGTCGTGGAGATATAATCAGGAGGACCACCTTTCGGGGTGGCCCAATGGTTTGGGATTGGGACTTCCATGTTGGAGGTCTCAAGTTCGAAACCCCTTGCCAGCGGAAGCAAGGGGTTTGCTTTCTAGGTCGAGCTCGTCACACGGGCTTGCCTAGTGTGGGTTACCTCTCCTATGTGGTTTGCGAGCTATTGCATAGGAGCGGGGGTTTTACCCTGTGCGCACCCAAAGGGTAGCGGTTGCGGGTTTCGCTTGTCATATATATAAAATCAGGAGGACCAAGCTCTATGGAAAGAGATAATACGTCGCAAATTTGGTCAACAGGATCTCTGGTGCACTACTGAAGTCACTGAAACTAATGGTGTTGGGGTGTGGAAGACCATCAGAAACTTCTAGGTAAGTCTCAAGAACAACTCAAAGATAGTCGTAGGCAGAGGGAACAAAGCAAAGTTCTGGTCAGATGATTGGTGTGGAAATGAGATTCTAAGGGACATGTTCCCTAGTCTTTTCTCAATATGCACAAACCCTGTAGCAGGATAAAGGAGAAGTGGGCTCCACAAGGTTGGAATCTAGTATTTAGAAGGATGCTTAATGACTGGAATATTGATAGGGTGGTGGAATCTTGAGCCTCATTGGTGGATTCCCTGGTACTACACTAGAGCCAAACAAACTGGCATGGGGACATCACAAAGATAGGAGATTTCCTGTGAACAGACTATACAATTGGGGGCTCAGAGGAAATGATCCACTGGACCTTGAAGCACACTATGGAAAAGTGTGGCCCCAACCAAGGTAAAGTGCTTCACTTGGCTGGTTGCTAGGAAGAATTGTCTTGAATCTTGAGGCAATGCAGAAGAGGGGCATCATCATATCTAGATGTCTTCTCCATAAAGAGGCTCTAGAGACTAACAAGCACCTTTTCATGCATTGTAAGGTAACTGCACAGGTGTGGGCTATGTATACTAGCATAGCCAATGAACATTGGATTATGCCAGAGCACACTTCTGACCTCCTAAGTTGTTGGATCAAAAGGGGAGGCAGCAAGAGTCAAAAAAGATGGTGGAGAACAGTTCCAGCATGTATTTGGTGGATTATATGGAAAGAAAGGAATCAAAGAAATTTTTAAGGAAAGTAATGTACAATACAAAAGATCAAATGGAAAGTAGTACTACTCTGGGCTTTTGGCGTAAAGAACAGGATATAAAAGAGGAGATCCAATTAGTGGACTTCATAGACTCTTTGTAAGTATTTTTCCTTTTCCTGCAACATTTTTTGGAGGTGGCCACCATAGCCCTTAATGCTGAGGAATACAAAAGTTACCAGTTTCAAAAAAAATATGAATATCCATATTATCGTCGATTAATCCAATTTTAATCAGTGTCAAATATGCATAGATCGAATATTTTATCCGTTTTTTAACCCATTTTTGATCCGCCCATATCCAATCAGGACCTTATCCGTCAATTAATCCATTTTTATTCGTGCTAAATATAGGCAGATCGGATATTTTATCCATTTTTGTTTAACCCATTTTGGACCCGCCCATATTCGGCCCGACACGTCTGTTTGCCACTCCTAGTTATGTACAAGACAATCATAAACATATGTAAATAAGGCAAAGGGATAAAGAGACGAATCTAACAAAACCATTATTACTTACTTCAAATAACATTCAATTTTCTTTTGATTTTGTTTTTGGATAAAAAGGTTAAAATAACTGTATTGGGATAACTTGTGAGGAAATATTTAACGTGAATATCTTTATTATTTTGAGTGAAGCATAACGCTTGAGTTTTTTGTTTTTTTTTTATATCCAAAAAGTACTTCTGATTTTCTGAAAACCATATATTTGGAAAAGCATGATCAAGAGAATATTTCCAATCAAAGAAAAGAATATCGATATTTTTAGTTTCTCAAAATGTTTAAAATGTGGGTTTTAAGTTGGGTGGGTTGGGTTATGACTTATAATTTAACCCATTTTGACCCAACCCATCTTAGCTCAAACAAGCTTTGGGCAGGATTGGGCACTGACCCATCTATTGGTTCAGGCCATCTTGACCCGCCCAACTTCAGCCCAAACGACTTTGTAAGTGTATAGAGTTGGGAATACAAGATTTCGAGTTCCATATTAGTTTGTCTTTGTCATAATTTATATTTTATCTTCCCCCATTAGGTTTGTCTTACTTACCAGCATGATAAAAAAGTCATATAAGAGGATGAAATACATAAAGATTTACAAGCCATTTTTACTGCATAAACAGCTATCACAAAATTGCAACTCAAAAGTCATTTAGCAGAAAAATCTCAATAGAAAGTGGGAACTGTTTTGAAATGTAAAAATGAAAATTGCAGCTTCAATACCTCTGCAAGGAGAAAGTTGATTTGGTTGTCATAGGTCGTAAGGAGTTTCAAGGCATCTGAGCATGAGGGATGATCCATGAAAAGGTCATCTTCGTTTTCGTTGACTAAATTTATGTTGCACTCCTCAAAGCGCTGTCGAAGAACTTGGCATTCATGTAGCAGCTTCATGAAAGATGCCCTTGCTTGTTCATTGGCTAGCCTCTCCTCTTCATAGAGTCTCTGCATATGCAAGAGAAATTCAGTAACAAAAAGTACAATAACAGACGAGGATATGCAGATCTGTTAATACATGAATACAGTTAATCCTTTTAAAACTAAAAGAGATCTCCACAATTGAGCAAATTATACTGAAAGGTCTCAGATTTCCTCCTACTACTATACTACCCATTCCTTCCACACAGAAAGTTTAGTGTAAATAAATTAGCAGACGAGACTGAAAGGAATTGTGTCAGAATGTGATTTATACAGCATATATTAACAGATAATTGAATCATAATCAACATAGAGCAAGAGAGGCTAAAGAGTAGTTCACACCATGACAAAGTTATTGATCATTCTAGGAGGGAACTTAATGTGAATAACAGCAATGGAGTAGCAAGGTATACCTCAGCCTCCAATTTTTCTTCAAGAGAATGATTTAGCTGCTTCCTCAAATCTGCTTGTGAGCCTCGGAGTGATTTTACTTCTTTAATGAGAACTTTAACATCAGCTTTTGATTTTACTTCAAGTTCTTGATGTTGTTTCTGCAACTCATTAAGCTTCTGCTTTGTGGCATCCAACTCCTGCAAGACCCTGTCTTTCTCCTGACTGGCATAGTCTTCCATTGAAGCATTGCCCAGTTTACCCTAACGAGGTTTGAAAAATAAATGGTCTGATCTTAATATACGGACTGAGGGGAAATCATGATAAACCAGAGGATAATCAAGTGAAATGGTGGAATAACCTTATGTGAGTTCAATTGCAATTCCATTTCCAATGACTTCCGCCGAAGCTCTTCCATATCCCACTGCATCTGGGTGACCCTTTCCCTTTCAATCAAGATTGCTTGCTCAAGGTTTTCTTTGCTTTTCTGTTTAGTAGCCTCGAGCTCCACTTCCAAATCCTTAACCTGGTATAGTAACCATTATACCACAGAACACCCATTTATGACCTTCAAAATTAGGGCATTCCAGAAAAGCTATTTTCTCACAAACAAAACAATTTATGCCTGACTATGACGTCATTGACATTCTCCTTTTTTTTTAATACCATGGTGTCCGGGCAACCTTGCACACACATCAACTAATCTATTAGGTGGGCCTGTGGCTGCTACTTCCACCAACACATATATTGGGTAACTCACCAACCAAGGTTTACGCATATTGGAAGAATTCACATAGTGTTGCCTCTGGTAGAGTAGAGCCTTGGTTCCCAAGGTTGTCACTCCAGCCCTTAGACCACTAAAGCATACCCCCTTGGCACCGACATTATTTCTATTCTTAATGCATATTAGAATGATGTTCTTAGCATAGATCTTTCATTTAGCTATTACCTCAAGTTAAAACAAAATTAGAAGCAAGAAGATAAGAAACTTGCCAGATACATAAGTTTCTTTCTTTAGTGCACAACTCTTTCACATTTTTCACATATATAATAAGAAAGCTCAAACTTGATAAGTATTCCAATGTAACCCAGCCAGGAATAACATGTCCACTATTGGTTTGCCTGGTTATCTGATCCTAAAGATGTCTAAGAAAGAATAAAATAAAAAAATCTTTGCTTAAATGATGACTAATGAGCCTTCCCAATTATGATATCTTACAGTACATCAAGAATTATAGACTTCAGCACAAGCACTCAGGTTTCCCACTTGTCTAATATTTATGCACTCTCCTCTCATGAATTGAATTAGTGAAGGAAATACAAACCCATATTGTCCTACTTAAATCAACTCGATATTCAATATATCAATAAAAATAATAATGATAATAATAATAAAAAAACTTAAATCAACTCATACTTCCAATTGCAGAGTGTTTCATCTTTCATCTCTTTACTTCTCTCTCTTGCTATTTTTTCTGGGGTTGGGTTCATGTGTTATAGCCTTAAAGGTAGCACAATATATTCCTCATCTCTGCTTCATGGAGGAGCAATTTTTAAAAGGCTTTTCAACAGCCATAATGAAGATAGACCCATCATCGGTGATCTATGTTACTACTTGGGGGTTAGTATTAGGAATACTTTCTCAGCATTATATGGGAATTTATGGTCATTAACCCATGATCCAAGAAGTTCAAGTAGCAATACATAATGTTTACTCTCGAAAATCCTTGGTAGCACCGCTATACCTAGGTTATACATTTCTATCGCCAAAGATAGATTTCATCCAATATCCCTATAAAAACATGCAGGAACCTTTAATTTATTTTATTTTTTTATTGCTAAGGAAGCTTTAATTACCACAATTGTAAGTACTATTGAGGATCAAGAATCTCATACTTTTTTATAAATAAACAAACAAGTCTCATTATCCTACATACTTGGTAAAAAGAAGTTGCGAAAGCAGCGAAAGAAAAAAGCAGTAACCAGCTATGTGCAGGAAAATGGCCCAAAAAGAAAAAGAGAAAATATCAGTATTATAATGTGTTGAAAGATACATTGTTGCGAAAGGTGGGTTTTATTTGCTTCTTAGTGCTCCATGAATCATCTGGTAATTTTGGGGTATGGGCTATGGCACTAGCAGACCTACAATGCAACTCCCAGCTGATACAGTGTTGTCATAGATAGCTTGTAACTTGGGAAGTTCTTATATATTATCCTTAGCTTCATACTTAACTTGTATGAATAGTCTTCTTTTTCAGAGAAAATTAGATAAAGCAATACCTTTGTTGTGAGGTAGTCTTTCACAGCAATTTCCTGATTTAATCTTGAGATAAGATCCTCCATGTCAGTTTTTGCTGTTATTAGTCTCCTTTGCATGGTTGCAAGCACCCTGTTCATTTTTTGGCGCTGATCTGAAGGAAGTAATAATTGCACATCACTTGGCAGCAGTAAGTCAGTGTTCTCAATGTTTGCTGACGTCTCACCCACTCTGGGGATTTCAACCAGCCCTTGTCCATATAAATTGGGAATTGCTGAACCTGACAATTCACTGCCCCTTTGGGAACTTGTATCGCTTCCAATGCTCTCAGCTGATAACTTCCTACCATGACGGATAACTTTGGTGTTCTCCCGCTCCAAAGAGAGTCCGTTCATACCATCAGTACCAACAGAAAGATCAGACAATTTGGAAGCATTTCCATTAGTTTTATTGTTCTCTCTATTGTGCACCCTATGTCTAGGATAATTTCCAAGTTGTTCTAGAATAGCCTGACCCATGAACAAGCCCTCATCAATGTTGGACATCCCATACTTCACAAACTTATCTATTGGACTTGTTACATCTTCATCCAAAGAGAGATCATCTGTCCCAAAATCAGAGTTATTATCCCTTCCAAGGCGTGGTGTGCCAACATCAGATATCTCATAAGCTGTGTCACTACCATAATCTGATGTGAGTGATGAACTCGCAGCTATTGCAGACAAGCTTACATTAGGATGAATTTGAAGAGAAGAAACAGAACTATTCACAGAAGGATTTGATTCAGAAGCATGTTGGGTTTCATCTAGGAATGCTGAAAAAATTATAGTACTAATGTTAACTCTTTGGCATAACAAAAAGATAATTCTAAAAAGCAATTTAGCCACATGTGAAATCTTTTTTCAGGGAAATGAATATTAAAGGACAATAATATTGTAGCAACAGACATACAAGATCTAGCAGCAGCTTCCAGTTCAAGAAAAGATGCCACTGGAACACTTCTTGATACATCAATATCAGATAGTAGTTTGGTCATCCACTCCTCCAAGGAGGACCGTCTCTGGAAACATACAAGTGCATGAAAATTGGAATTATCATATAGAACTGCAGATGCAAGCATCACTTGGAAAGAAATCTTTGTAGTTAACTCAAAACTTCCATTATTTCTAAAATGTAATAAGACAAAACTTACATTTTTAACAACTGATGCTCCCAAATAACATCCAACAATTTTTTGCAGTTTTTGTTTCACTAAAACCATTTGTTATAAGAATAATGAAGTGAAGAAGTCTTCAAATTCCACAAAATAAAAATTAAACATACAGAAATTTGGCTTCTAATTTTAGGATATATAAGGTTCTGCTTCAACTTAAACTTTTAGTTTCGAAGAAACAACAAAGGACAACAATTTCATCACACATCTGACATGATGAAACAAGAAAGTATAAGGCTTACCTCTTCTAGGAGGGTTCTAGTTTTCATCCGCAAGAAACCCTTGGGTGGCGCAGGAGGAATATTCTTCCTTGGAAATATTCTTTTCAGCTGTGACACAGAATCAACCACACTATTAAGTACCCTATGATTATTAAAACCCTCATAAAAGGAGGCAACTGTCAATTTTGACTATGGCCAAGAACTTTCTCATGTCTTTTTAACCTTAGTATGTACAAAAAGAAAAGCATATCTGAAATGAGTGTATGCAAACTTACAGCAGCAAGAAACTTCAAGAAATCATTGAACCTTCTTAATATGACCCGTGTAGTTGTATTCCCTTCTGGTGATTGTAAGCCAACCAAAACCCTGTAAAACTGTCTTTTAACATTGTTAAGTTTAAACTTCAATAAATTCTAACACATAAGAACCAAATATTGACAAAGCAAAAATATGCATCAGGTTATAAGTTTACTATAGGAAAGGTCCCCCAACCGAGGTCCAAGTTTGAGATGTAAAAATGAGTTCAACATGGGTATTTCAAAAACCAAATACCACTTAGCTATTAATGATAAGAAAACAACTAGAGATATGCCAGCTTCTGACAAGAAAAATTATATATAAAAAACAAAAAGGAAAACTTAAGCAACTCCTTTTGTAGATGAAAATGATTAAACCTTCTTGCACTTTGTCAAAAAGAATGATAATATTTTTTCCTGTTTAAAAAGTTTACTTAAACACTTCGAGAACCCATCATACGTCGATTACTCATCTTATCAAAGTAGAATTTCCTTAGCTAGAGGCAGAGAGAAAACTCAATCCAACAGCACTTGCTACTTCAACTATTGGAAGTTTGAAAGCCCCAACCAACCTTAGAGCTTCCTTGCTCTTTTCTTTTGAATACACTGGTCCTGCAATACCTCTTTCATTGCACTCATACCAAAGAAGAGAGGGGCAATAGATCTAAAGAATTTCAGACCACTAAGTCTGATGGTAGTGTCTACAAATTGGTAGAAAAAGTCTTAGCTGAAAAAGGTGGAGAACAACTTGGTTTATGGGCAACAAAGTGCCTTCATGAAGAATAGAGACAGATCACTGATGCCTCACTGATAGCAAATGAGGTACTTGACTGGAAGCAAGAAGTGGGGAAACAGGCCTTCTTTGTAAGTTGGATATAGAAAAGGCTTTTGACCAGCTAAACTGGACTTCTAATTGAACTGCTGAAGAAAATGGCTTTAGTAACAGGTGGTTAAGGTGGATATTCTTTTGTATCTCCACAGTCAAGTTCTCATTCTAGTAAACAGACGTCCAAATGGGTTCTCCTCTCCTCAAAAAGGCCTAAGGAAGGGAGATCCACTCTCCCCTTTTCTGTTTATTCTGGGAATGGAGGAGCTCACTCAACTGTTGGATAGGGCCAAAGAGCTCCAATGGACACAAGGATTTCAGGTGGGCGGAAATTCAAACACCTCTGGCACTGCTTCTCATCTGCTTTATGCAGATAACACTCTTATTTTTTGTGGGGCAGACAGCCATCAAGTAAACCACCTCAACATGACCTTGATGGTCTTTGAATCAACTTCTGGTTTACACATCAACATTCTCAACAGTAAAATTTAGCCAGTTAATGAAGTCCCCAATCTAGAAGCTCTAGTAGAAATCTTAAGCTGCAAAACTGATTCTCTGCCTACAACTTATTTGGGCCTACCACTGCGAGCTAAGTTCAAGTCTACTGAATGTGGAATGAAGTCATTGACAGAATGGAGAAAAGGCTGGCAACATGGAAAATTCAGTACCTCTTTCTAGGAGGCAGACTCACCCTCACTAATAGTAAATAGACAACATTCCCACCTATATCATGTCACTCTTTCCTATGCCAAGCTCAATAACAAAGCAGATTAATAGACTTAAAAGGAATTCCTCGGGAAGAGAAAAGCCAAACTCACCCTTCGGGGTGGCCCAGTGGTTTGAGCTTGGGACGTCCATGTTGGAGGTCTCAAGTTCGAAACCCCTTGCCAGCGAAAGGAAGGGGTTTGCCTTCTGGGTCGAGTTCGTCGCACCAGGCTTGCCTAGTGCGGGTTACCTCTCCTATGTGGTTTGCGAGCTATTGCATAGGAGCGGTGGTTTTACCATGTGCGCACCCAAAGGATAGCGGCTGCGGGTTTCCCTTGTCATCAAAAAAACAAAAAAAAAAAAAGCCAAACTCAATTTTTCTCCGGTCAAATGGCAAAAAGTGACTCTTCCTAAGTCACTGGGAGGTTTGGGAATCAGAGATTACTCAAAAGGGGATTGCTCATAAAGTGTCTAGGGAGATATGGCCAACCTGAGGTTGGAAGCTGGATACTGGAAAGACAACATATTAGCCAAATATGGTGCCCAGAATCACTGGAGCTCCAACTAAAGTAGAGAACCCCATGGTGTTGAGGTCTGGAAACACATCAACAGCTTTCAAAAAGATTTTCTTCCAAAAAGTCTCTTTCAAGGGAGGCAATGGTCTCCACATTAAATTCTGGGAAGATTTTATGGCTTGGGATACCACTCTTAAGAATGCCTACCAAGGCTCTACCAAATAGAAAGCAACAAAGATGCTTCCATTGCACAGAATAGCGAAGGCAATAACGGGAGCCCTATTTACTGGAGGAACCTTTTCTTTTTTTTATGACAAGGGAAACCCGCAACTGCTACCCTTTGGGTTGCGCACAGGGTAAAACCCCTGCTTTTATGCAATAGCTCGCAAATCACATAGAAGAGATAACCTGCACTAGGAAAGCCCGGTGCGACGAGCTCGTCCCAGAAGGCAAAAACCTTTGCTTTCGCTGGCAAGGGGTTTCGACCTTGACACCTCCAACATGGAAGTCCCAAGCCCAAACCACTGGGCAACCCCGAAGGGTTATTTACTGGAGGAACCTCCAAGACTAAATCAATGACCTCCATATTTTGGTTGCTCTAGAGAATCACAATCCAGGTGAGACCACAGACAGGCTCCTTGACTCTCACTTACCAGAGTTTTTTCAAGGCAACATAGATTTTTGACTGGTTATACAGGTTTTTGATTATCACTCTAGCTTCATCTAGCTATGTCCTAAAACTTTTAGCAGTCTCTTTGTGATCTTGCATCTGCTTGATGCCTTTCTAATGCAATTTACTTTACCAAAAAAAAAAAGAAAAAAACAATGAAGAAGAGACATGCATGATGGCATGGACACCACGGTTATCAAAAAAAATAAGAAAAAATAATATGATAACCGAAGCCAGGGAAACAACATACCTTGTGAGCAGGAATATTTCTCAGATTAATAAAATTATTTACCTTATTAATAATATTGACAAAATAAAAATGTATAGCAATGTAAGAAAAAAAAACTATACATTATAACAATATTATGGATAACAAAATTGTAAAAGCTGCAATTAAGTGAAATACAGAAAAAGTAAAATCATCTTAATCAAGGTCTTCATTCATTTTATTTTTTGAAATCAGTAACTTTGTATCATTTCAAGGATCAAAACAGTACTTGGGTAGTACTGAAACCATATTTACAATAGAGCTCTAGTGTCTTTCCTCTCTAGCTATAAAGAATCTAGAATATCTATGATAGACACAGTATCATTAGAGTAAATTTGATTACACCAAAAACATAGCAGTAAGATGAAGTTCAACTTGATCTTCTGCAGATCATTCTCTAAGCTCTCAAAACATCTGGAATTCCTCTCCTTCCAAATTGTCCACCAGATACAACCTAGGACAATTCTCCATCTAATCGTATCCTTAGCATGTGAACATGTTCCCTCCCAGCTGCTAAGAGCCTCTGTTATCTTGTCTGGCATTGTCCATGCTATACCCTTAAGGTTTAGGATGATGAGCTGTTAATGGACAATGCAGAAATAGATGGTTGACTGTCTCAGCTGTTTCTTTACACATGAAGCATCTTGAGCACAGTATCATACCTCTGCTCATCAAGTTGTCCACTGTTAAAGTGGCCTCCTTTGCTAGTAACCATACAAAAATTGATACATTGTGGGGAACTTTTATCCTTCAAATCTGCTTCCATGGCTAGTTTGCTATCTAGTGGTTGGACTGGTTCATAATTTAATATGCAACATTGACCTTAAAAATGCCTTTGGAGTTGCCCTGCCACCATAAATGATCTTCACCAGCTTGAACCCCAGGAAATTGATCAAGTTTGCTGAGGAAATCAGCCACTCTTTGAACCTCCCAATCATTGAAATGTCTTCTAAAATTCAAGCTCCACCTGTCAGATGTCCACATTTCAGCTATAGTATTCTGTTGGTGAAGGACTAGGTTGAAGATATCCGGAAAGACCAGTTCCATGATACCAACCTCATGCCAATTATCCTTCCAAAATCTGGTTTTGTTTCCATTAGCCACTTTCATTCTTGATTGAGTTTTCAACTCACTCCAGAGGGATCTAATAGACCTCCATAGGCTGACCCCATATGGAGTATTGACTTCCTTGGCATCCAGCTATCCTCTTGTTAATATTTGGCTTTAATCACTCTTCCCCATAAGAAGTGGTTTTCTTTGGTGAACTTCCACAACCACTTCATCATTAGAGCTTTACTTTGGATTTTCAGGTTTTTGATACCCAAACCACCCCATTTTTTTGCACAAATGACTGAGTTCCACTTGACCAAATGGTAGCCTTTCTTCTCTTTGTCACCATGCCATAAGAAGTTCCTCCTAATTCTATCCAACCTCTTGATGACCCCTGCTGGAATAGGAAACAAGGACATCATGTATGTTGGAAGTGCATCAAGGACTGAGTTTATCAAAGTCAATCTACCTCCTCTTGACAAGTATTGGGTCTTCCATCTTGCTAATTTATTTTCACATTTCTCAACAACAATATCCCAAATCTCAATAGACTTTGAATTGGCCCCCAAAGGCATTCCCAGATAAAGGGTTGGCAAAGACCCTACCTCTCCTCCTAGAATAGATGCCAACAGATTCATGTGGGGCACATCATTAATGGGGTAAAGAAAGCTCTTACCCCAATTTATGTGAAGGCCTGAGATGCCTTCAAAGAGAACTAGGATTATTCTGAGATGTCTCAATTGGTTTCTATCAGCATCACAAAATATGAGGGTATCATCAGCATATTGCAAATGAGTCACCTCTAGGCTATCACTCCCAGCCCTAGCTACCTCAAAACCCTTTATCCATCCATACAAATTAGCTGTTTTGAACATAGTATTCAGTCCATCCATGGCAATGATAAACAAGAAAGGAGACAGAGGATCTCCTTGCCCAAGACCCCTTTGAGCCTTAAAGAAGCCAGCAGGTGATCCGTTAATCAACACAGAATAACTAACA
>JAJOOE010005092.1:0-20091 GCA_036250405.1 Solanum raphanifolium
CCCCCCCCCCCCCCCCCCCCCCCCCCCCCCCCCCCCCCCCCCCCCCCCCCCCCCCCCCCCCCACATAAGAATAAAAAAACTTAGATTAATACATGATCACTAATAAGATTTCCCGAGGAACAAATTATTAGTTCATCCACTACAAATTCCATAAGCACCCAAAGAAGTATCAACAAAAAAGATTACATTTTTACAAGTATCTTAATAAACAAAGACTTCCGAGCAATATATCTACCCAATTAAACTTGAGTTACTTAAAGTGTATCTCAAATATATAAAAGAAATTGTGGGTGTTCCTAAAGTTCAAGTCTTTTTGCTCCCTATTTCGTGTGCAAGCTAATTGTAGGGTGAAAGAAAGAAAGAAAACGAAAATTTCCTGGATTACAATTGAAAAATCAAAACACATAATGACTTAAAAGATATCCAGGAAGCTAATATTAGTTCATCCACTACAAATTCGATAAGCATGTCAACAAAAAAAGATTAAATTACAGTTCAAAAGTACCTTGATAAACAGATACTTACTTCAGGGCAAGATGTATACCCAATCAAACTTTTTGATAGTGTATGGAAAAAGGAATTGTGGGTATTCCTCAAGTTCCAGTCTTTTATTCCTCCCTCTTCAGGGTATTAATCTGCGGCAAATTCTGACCACTTTCCCTAATTACTCCGTTTTTTTGGGGGAAACGATTCAAATAACTGTCTCTAAAGCCGCTAAGCTCGACGGCTCCGACTGCCCAGTTTAGAATGGAGAAGGGATTGTACTTAGTGGGGGTCGGGTCGAGTCGGGTCAGGTTCTTGCTAGTGCTGGTAAGGGTTAAGAGGGCAAACTACCAAGGTTGCAAAACAGTAAGCACGGTAAGAAGAGAGGAAGCATAGGGGATGCAAAATATTTAAATTTATAACATAAACTAGTAAATTACTCGCGCCTTGCGCGGAAATATAATATCACGAAATTTATAAAATAATATTTAAATTCTATCAGTCATTAAAACTAAAACACGATATTATCTTACATACAAGATTATGTAGTAACAAACATTAATAATGTAAAGAAAATTAAAATTATAACATCTTATCATTTATTCTTAATAACGTAAGCCTAAATTAATGACCGTAAAAATACATATCAGGATCTGTAACATAAGCAATAGTGTCATTGAGCCACTCAACATAAGCAAAGTACACGAATATTTAATTGTGCAGAAGAAGAAGTTATGATTTTTGTTGTTTTAAAATTAGAGAAAATCCCTCTATTTATAGACAACAAATGGTAGGGTGAACAAATGTTTATTGTGCATTATAGGAAAGGTCACAACTATTTTAAAATGTTGCAACCCTTCGAAAAGGTCACAACCTTTCATAAAAGTCACAACTTTTCATAGAAGTCGCAACTCTTCATTAAAGTCACAACTTTTCATGGAAGGGGAAGGCTAGTTTTGGAAATAAACAGATTAAAAGGGAATTAGGCGTACGGGGACCGTCGAAGAAGTGCCTCAACGCGCCGCAACCACTACTTTGGCTACTTTTATGCAATTATGAACTCCACAAAACTTTATCAATTCCAACGCAACTTATCCTTTTGGAGGCGGGCCTAGGGTTCTCTTTTATATATATACTAGTAAAATTCGCGCGGAAATTTAATATCATGAAATTTATAAAATAATACTTAAAGCCTATCAGTCATTAAATAAAACATTATATTATCTTACATACATGATTACATAGTAACAAACATTAATAACGTAAAGGAAAATGAAAATTATTACGTCTTATCATTTATCCTTAATAACATAAGCATAAACTAATGACTGTGAAAATACATACCACGATCTGTAACATAAGCAATGGTGTCAGTGAGCCACTCAACAGGAGCAAATTACACAAATATTTAATTGTGAAGAAGAAGAAGAGGTTCAAAATTTTCGTTGTTTTAAAATGAGAGGAAAACCCTCTATTTATAGACAACAAAGGGTAGTGTGAACAAATATTTATTGTGCCTTATCAGAAATGTTACAACTATTTGGAAAAGTTGCAACCCCTCGGAAAGGTCACAACCTTTCATAAAAGTCGCAACTCTTCATTAAAGTTGCAACTTTTCATAAAAGTCACAATTCTTCATAAAAGTCGCAACTCTTCATTAAAGTCGCAACTTTTCATAAATTTCACCACTTTTCATGAAAGGGAAAACTAGTTTTGTAAATAAATAAATTAAAAGGGAGTTTTGGTTTGTGGTGGCGCCACGTAGGCGGGCTTAAGGTTCTCTTATATATATATATATATATATATATTAAATTGATTTTAATATGATATAATAGTACCTATTTTTATCACAAAGAAATCATTCTTCAAATAATGAACGGAACCTTACACTATATTAATTTAAATTAATTGTCTAATTAGATTACTTAATATTTAATCATAAAGAAACACTCTTTTTCATCCATTTTTTCCTATTTGAACTTCCACATTTGATTTTATGGTATATAAACATTCATACTTAATCAATTGTTGCAAAAATATCTTGATTTTTCTGATTAAAAAGTAGATATCTCTAGTTACCTCTCTACTTCGTATAGGTAAAATTATAATATAATTAACAAAATTCCTTTTTCAACTTTATTTGAAATGTCAACCGATCTATCAATCGACATTTCTCACTCTTCTCCCAAGTAATGTATATTTAATTTTTGACATTTATAAATTCTAAAAAAAAATACCATCAAGAATTCAAAAGAATAAAAAAAAGTTTTGATCGGTCAACAGAACTTATAGATGTGAAATCGAAGAAGATGAAAAATAAGAGTGAAGAAGATTGAAAGTGTGGCGTTTTTCTCGATGAAACCTACTACTCGAGAACTAAACTTTTTTCGAAATTAGTGTTTTAGAAAAAATGAAGGTTACATCAATATAAATAAGATTGTCTTTACTTGTTTTGCTTGAAGTACAAAACACTCTTATTAGCCCAAAATTCTAACTATATAGTAAAAGTTAAAAGGGCAAAATATGCAAAATGTCAGTCCATACCATCTTTTTAGTACAATATAAAATGGCTATTTGGCCCTAATTTTTTCAAATAAAAGTAAAAGAAAATGATTGTCGTGTCTTCTTCGTTTTCTTTTTCTTCTCCAGCAACTTCTCTCTTCTTCATCTTCTTCTTTTTTTTCCCCTTCCTCCTCCTCCTTTTTACTGCTTCATCTTTTTTCTTAATTTTCTTTTTTATAATTTGATGTACTGCAAACAATAATCGTTTCAAGCAAATTATATATTAAAAGACTCAAAAGATTGAGAGAATTTCATTTCTAAATTTTTAATTGTTTGAGATTGAATAGTTAGTGTATATGTCTATTTGGTGTATACTTCATGTATAATTAAGTTATAATCAACTTTTTGAGTGTTTCGTAATGTATAGTTAGTGTATAGCTCACACATAAGTAAGCTATATTGTATAATCCGTGTAGTAGCTATATTATATACTTTCTATGATTTGGTACAATAACCACCACGCAGAGATGTTTAAGTCAAGCCAATGAAGTCATTTCAACTACAACTCAATTAAGATAGAGGGATTTGGCTCTCCTAAACGAACAGGGATCAAAGTTACATTATGACGAAAGAGCAAATCAGAAAACAATAAACCACACAAAATCACTTGCACAGCAAGGAAACATGAAATCCATTAAACTTCAACTTGATAAGATAGAGAAAATAAGATCTGGGATAAGTCACACTGGGAATATTGTTCCAATGCTTAGGCTAAATCAAAATTTTCAAAAACAGTAGACAATACAACTCTTTCAATGCAAAACCAAGATATCAAACAGTGAAACTATATCAATTTCAACTTTAAATTAGCTAGCAGCTAAATGACTAGCTCTCTGTCTGCTCCCTAAGCCTTCGGATAGTGCTCCTTACGGTAACAGCACTAGCAGTGCTGGAAAAAAGAGGAAAAAAGAATTAGTACTTCAAGCACAGAACAAGAAAGAGAACAGCAAGAGCTCAGATGATAATTACTTCAATGTGTAAGCACCACCAGCTTTCACTTTGCCACAGTCCTTGCAACCCCAAATACCAACAGCTTTCCTCTTGACAGCATACTACAAGGTAAGAACATAATAACATTATTATCAATGTAATAATGAATCCATGCTCTATAACAAACTATCATACAAAAACACAGGAGAATTGTACCTTTCCGCAGAACTCACAGAAGTACTTGCTGTGCTGACTGACCTCCATCTTCTTGATCTGCTTCCTCAAACTGGCACCATAACGGGTACCTATATGTTGGGAGAAAGAGGAGGTTATTCAAGGACTTCATTAAAAAAAAAAATATGAAGCTTCTTAGAGGATACCACCAGTAGATCGTAGCCACCAAATGCAGGTATAAATGAAATCATGACCAAAAATAAAGTAATGGAGACAGAATCCACATAAATGACTGGTATAATTATTGTTATTGCAGATAACAACGGTCTTGTTTATTAGAAAATCATTGTGATAAACTATAAGCTGCAAATCCAAATCTTATTGTTTTTCTTCACATGCAATCTTCTAGAATAAGCTACTCACTGTTCACCATTAAAATACAGAAGTAACACAACAGCTTCTTAAGCATTTAAGGTACACACCGTATTTCCCGACAATACCAGCCTTCTTGGTTCTCTTGGTCTGCATAAATAAAAGAGTTGCATTTAACAAGCATGTCAAGCTAAAATGAGAACAGAAATAGGATAGAACGAAGAAAATGAGAAATATCTTAGCAGTCGAACAAGAAATTATAAGAGATCAAATCATTGAATAATCAGTTAAATCAAAAGCCATGCATTGCAATTGGACAACCATAGACTTTATTCCATTCAGGCAACCACAAAGTAAGATTAAGGAAAGAAGAGGCTCTACCGCAAAGGACACAAGATATTTCTGCCTATACATTGTGGCAATCATATATAGATTTAATTTGAAAATATTTAATATTAATAATTCATATAGCTAGCAATGTCGGCAAAATTACAAGAGTAATATTCCCCATAAACTGTTTCTAACCCAAGCTATATGCATACAATGAGAAAAGAGCGTAGTACAATAGAATAGAAAATCAGAAGAACACCAAACAGAACAGAAGAAGAGGCCCATATAATCATCAGCTTAAAGACTCCACCTTTGCTACCCGGAGCACTTGACTTTTACTGGTACTTGAAGAAGCAACAAAAACTAACTAAACATTTCACCTAATTGAGGATTAATCCAACACTTAAACCAGAAAAAGAAATCCATCAAAACAATACAAGATGCGTAAATCCGCATAACAGTATATTGTTCAAATTGCTAATTACTGAAGGTTTTAAACAGTAATGGTTGTTTGAATTTAAGAGTAGAGATTACCATTTTGGCGAGCTACAGAAGAACCTTGACACCTGCAAGAAGAGAAAGACGCCGCGGCTGCTGCAATAAAACCCTAGATTGCAAAGAATTAGACCTTTTTGTTGGTGCTTTTATATGGGTGGCCCGATTCTAGGTGGATCCTAACATGGGTTTTGCCCTAAAATCCAGTAAGGGATACAGGCCCATTTAGTCCTTTTTCTAGTCTAATAGTACTCATATAATAGCATTTGGGAATGAAAATTTTGTAATGAGATGTAACATAATTCAAATTCATAACTTAGTTTTCAATAAAGTGAATTAAAATCGGATGAAATCGAGTTTAATTTAATTTAGTCATCAAGATTAAGAAAATATTAAATCATTGTCATATTTTGTTTTTTAAAGCTTATTTTAATTTTCAGATTTGTGTTGAATTAAAAATAAACGTAAACATGTAACATGAGTATGTGATAGGGTTGTGCAAAAATCAAACTAATCGATAAATCAAATCAAAAAAAGTGTAATTGGTTTATTGTTATTGGGTTATTGGGCTAGCGGGTTTTTAACGATTTTATAAAAAAAAAATATTATCAAGTTATCGATTTGGTTTTTTAATATTGGATAAACCAATAAGCAATAACTCATTAAAGACTGTAGTAATTTAAACATTTACCCGTACATAAATACTCTAAACATTAATTTTAGTACCTTAGTAGTTATTGCCTTTGACCTCTAGCCTTCAATTTACCCTGCATATTAACTTTAAGTTCACAACTTCATATTATACAAAACACCAATACCTAAAGTAAGAACTCTATTCATTTCATATTCTCATTGTGTAACTTGTATAGTTCTTTTTATGTTAGTTATTATTGTTTTTATTCTATGAACATTTTAAAAATTACATTAGTGTCTTGTCGTGTCAAATTGTTGGAGAAGTCATGTATTTATTTTATAAGCATTTTCTTATTCGTTAAACCAAAAATCGAACCATTAAGAACCAAAATCGATAAATCAAAAATCAATAAAAAATATCTTATTGGTTTGGTTATTTATTTATCATATTTAAAAACCAAAAATCGATAAATTGAACCGATAATACATTAAATCAAACCAAAGCACACCCCCAATACGTGATATATTAACATGACGTTTGGTTATAAATTTTTGAAAATTTATTTTTAAATATATGTTTGGCCATGAAACTGATCGAGGAAAGGGGATTGAGACTTTTAGTCAAAAAAAAAAAAACAAGTAATGTCAAACATAAATTTCAAATTACAAAAATTACAGCTTCAAAAACTTAAATTTATAAAATTTCAATTGTATAATCTATAATCAAACGGAAGATAAGTTATCACATCGTCATTTAGCGTGTACGCGGACGAAACACTGCACAATTGATGGAAACTTCGAATAATAAAATTGAAATAAGCTTTACAATACCAATACCAAATTGCGTTAGCCATTGTCATTTTCTTTTGCCCTTAGATTCTTTCTTTTTCTTCCAAATAAAATAAAAAGTCAAAACCTTTTTGCATACATAACAAATTTTATACTCTAATTATAACAGATCATTCCTCCATCTTCATATTCTTGATTCTCCCAATTTTTCTCCCTTTAACCTAAACCCCATTCTCCATATTCCTCAATTCCAAAAAATTCTTTGTACCCTCACCCCAATTTTCTTGAGCCATAGATCAACCATGATGATGCTGGTAAACTGTTCCAATTGTCATACCCCATTACAGCTACCACCAGGTGCAAGATCCATTCGTTGTGCGATTTGTCAGGCAGTAACACAGTTGGCTGACCCGCGTGCTGTTCCTCCACCACCACATAATCAATACCAGCACCCACCACCGTCTTCCTCTGCCGCCGCCGCACCTCCGTCCCCTTACAACCACGCACCTCCTGGCCCACCACCCAATGCTCATGGAAGAAAGAAAGCTGTGATTGTTGGTGTATCGTATAAGTATTCTAGGCATGAACTGAAAGGATGCCTTAATGATGCTAAATGTATGAAATATCTCTTGATCAACAAGTTTCATTTTCCAGAGGCGTCTATTCTTATGCTTACTGGTAAAAAAAATTGAATCTTTGTGCTTTTTAAGCTGTTTTGACAATTATATGAATTGCATAAATTAGGATGATTTGTTTAATTCTGTTGCTTTAGAATTGTTCTTTTGGAGATCTCATTTACCTTACTCAACTAGTTTAGGATTGAGATATAGTTGATTGATATAACCTTTCGAAAATCTAATGAGAAAACATTGATTGAGATTGCAGAAGTTGTTTATTTTCACTTTTGAGCAAATCAATACACAACTTTGTTCCCGGATATACATGTGGTGTCCAAACCAGTCAAAGAAGGAAATTGCCTTCCAAAATAGTCCCCTTTATGCAGTGATCATCAATAAGTTTTCAGAGGATCAAGGGATAGGCTAGTGTGGTTAGGGCCTCAACTTCTAACAATGAGGGGATTAGAGTTACCAAAGGAGCAACTGAGAAAAAAATGACTTTCAGGCTCCTAGGTGTAGGGGGTTCGGGTGGGGCTAACCATATTATGAAGAAAAAAGGACAGCATACTCCACATGATCAGATGATGGCACGTCTAACATTATGGATGTTAGCGGCCTGGAGTCGTTTTAATAGTTTCTTTTTATTTGGTTAGTTGTGCAACCTCTACAGTCTTTTCAGTTTTGATTGCCACCATCAATTTTCAAAGTGTACCTAACAAATTTGCAAGGATGAATAGTTATGATTGTATGTCTACACTCTTCTATTGTTTGAAACAACTAGTTATCATAGTTAATCCTTTTTACATTGACAATAATCTCAGAAGTGTGGATGCTTGAATTTTTTCAACTTTGGGTAATTTGTTTTAGAGACGTGTTTCATAATTTCAACTCTCTTGGCATGTGCAGAAGAGGAAACCGATCCATATAGAACTCCGACTAAACAGAACATGCGCATGGCATTGTATTGGCTTGTACAGGGATGCCAACCGGGAGATTCTCTACTCTTTCATTATTCTGGTCATGGCTCAAGACAAAGGAATTACAATGGAGATGAAGTGGATGGATATGATGAAACTTTATGTCCCCTAGATTTCGAAACTCAGGGTATGATTGTTGATGATGAAATCAATGCAACAATTGTCAGGCCTCTTCCTCAAGGAGTAAAACTTCATGCCATAATAGATGCTTGCCACAGCGGAACTGTTTTAGACCTTCCATTCCTTTGTAGAATGAGCAGGTATGTCACTTATCCTTTGTAATTTATGATATTTTTCTTTGTTAGATATTGTTATCTATTGGTTGAAGCATTTAGGTATAGTTGGATAAACAAGAAGTCGAATTTCATTAAATATGTTTAATGAGTATTTATTTTACAACTAAGAGATTCCTAATCTTAAAGATTAACAAAGTATCTTTTGTTTTGTTTTCATTTAAGATAGAGGGGTGATAAGTAAGAGCCGCCTCACTAATAGGTTACGCTGACATTTGAGATATGATATGTTCCATGAGTGACTCTTCAGTTCGAGAATGTATATGGTTTGACTAAACAACAAATTCTACAAATACGATTAAATTAGAACATGATATACAGTACACAAGTTAATACCTTGAAAATGTTCTGTAGTTTTTTTTCCAGCTAGGTTCAACTTCTAATTCTACTCTATCTTTGGTAATACTTATTTTTGTAACTTCATGAAAACAGAAGCGGACAATATGTATGGGAAGACCATCGTCCCCGTTCTGGTGTCTGGAAAGGAACTAATGGTGGTGAAGTTTTCTCTTTTAGTGGTTGTGATGATGATCAAACTTCAGCTGATACATCTGTAAGTTTGATTAATGTTATCCCTCTTTTTGTGTACTGAATTTAACTTGAAACTATTAGTTTATCTCTCTTTCTGTATACTGGATTAAACTTAGAAGCTATTAGGAAACTAATGACTTTGATGTGCAGGCTCTTTCAAAAATAACTTCAACTGGTGCTATGACTTTCTGTTTCATTCAAGCTATTGAGCGTGGTCATGGTGCCACATATGGAAGTATATTGACGGCAATGCGAAATGCTATTCGACAAGCTGGTGGAAGTTCAGGGGGTGACTTTGGTGGCGGTGCTGTCACATCTCTCATCTCCATGCTTCTGACAGGTGGTAGCGTTGGTATGGGTGGAGGATTTAGTCAGGTAACTTGAACAAACTATGTTAATTTGCCACTGAAGTGTATTTTTCTTCTTTCTTTTTTTTGGTAAATAAACTGATTTTATTACCAAGCGAGAGTTACAAATCAAAAGAACAGTCTGGACATCTCCCAGAACTGTATACTACCAGCATTCTATCATACTCGACCCCAAACCATTGCTTAGTCTATCCAATACCACGTATAACCCAGTAGTTAATTAGATAGGGTACCAATCTAGCATCTGCATTTTCGTGCTCAATTTCAGCGTCATTCCTCCTCTGATATGGACTTCTTGAACAATCTTCTTAATTAGAGTGCCACAGCTCTATTCTTCTTCTGAAAAATCCTATGGTTCCTCTCCTGCCAGATGTAGTAAACACTGGCTGCAAGTGTGATTCGAAAGATTTCAGCTTCTGGTAATTTCCCTTTGTAATGGTCTTGTGCCCATCTCTGCTCCTCATTCTATCCAGATGCCTGCTTCTGGATATTTTGCCATCGTAGAACCTTCTGCCAGACCTGACCTGAGTAGGGGCAGCTGAAGAATAAATGCTCGATGTTCTCATTCCCAGCATCACACAGTATACACTAGGTGCTATCCACGCTTCCCCAAGCAAGTAGTCTTTCCTTTGTCAGGAGTCTCCCATGTAGAGTTAAAAATAAGATAAAACTCCATTTTGGGCAAGCAATAGTATTGCACACCAGTTTCCTCCACTCTACTTTTGAATATCCCCTCTCAGCAGTTGATACACTTGCTTAATTGAGAACTTCACTGTTTGTATTACTTGGGCTTCATTCCATCTCACAGCCTCCAAGTATTAATGTGCTTGTAGTATTTTCCTCACCATCCATGAGGCTTGGTTTGCTTGGATATTCCACACTGTTCCTTGTTTCCCATAATACATATGCACCCATTGCACCCATAGCTTGTCCTTCTTTTTGCTCAGGTTCCACAGGAGTTTGCAGATGGCTGCCTTGTTCCACTACTGAATACTTAAGATACTTAGGCCTCCTGTAGTCCTTGGTTTACATAGCTGGTCCCAAGCAATCAATGCTTCCTTTGATATATCTGCACCTCCAGTCCATACGAAACTTCTACATTACCCTTCAATGCATGTGATCACTTTCTTTGGTAAGATAAACACCTGCGACCAGAACACGTGTGAACAGAGAATAACACACTCTGATAAGTTGGACCCTTCCTGCATAGGAAAGGAACCTAGAGGTCCAGTTCTGTATCCTTCCCATAATCTTGTCAATCAATAGTTGGCATTGCACAATAGTTACTCTCTTAGTACTTAAGGGGACTCCCAAGTATTTAAAAGGCATTGTGCCCTGTGAGAAGCCTAGTTCCTATAGTATAGCTTGTTGCATTTCAAGTGATACTCCTCCAAAATAAATGGAGCTTGTATCTATATTAGCTTCCAGCCCAGAAGCTGATGAGAAAACTTTGAAAAGCTCATAAACTTGTATAACAGATGTGAGTTCACCTTTACTAAACAAGAGTAGGTCATCAGCAAAGCTTAATTGGACCAGGTGCATTTTAGCACATCTTGGATGGTACTTGAAATTTGGGGACTTCCTTAGTTTTTTAAGCAGTCTGGTGAAATATTTCATGGCTAAAACAAAGAGATAAGGAGATAGTGGATATCCTTGTCTTAACCCCTTCTTTGCCTCAAAGGGAGTGCTGGGGAAGCCATTAATCAAGACAGTGTAAGACATTGTGCTTATGCATTGGAAAATCCAGTCCACAAACATACTGGGAATCTATCTTCACTGAATCATAGGCTTTCCTCATATCAACTTTCAGCATGCATCTAGGGGATACCCCTTTCCTCTCATAGCCCTTGACCAGTTCAGTGCTCAAGGTAATGTTTGTCATTTATCAGCCTACCTGGCACAAAAGCAGACTGCTCTTTATCTACTAGACTATCCATCACACTCTGCATTCTATTAGTGAGCACTTTTGAAATAATTTTGTACACCACAGTACAACATGAGGTAGGTCTATACTCTGAAATATTTGATGGATGGTCTATTTTAGGGATTAGTGTCAGTGGTGCAGTTATGGCTTTAAGTAGCTTCCCTGATAAGAAAAACTCCTGGGTTGCATCAGTGATCTCTTCTCCTACAGTTGCCCACACTGTCTTAAAAAAGATGGCATTAAAACCATCAGACCCTGGTGCTTTATTGTCATTTATTCCCTGTAGAGCCTGTAGTATTTCATCTCTTGAGACAGACACTATCAGATGTGCTTGTTTCCCTCTATCCAATCTAGGTCCATCTCTCATTGCTTGGTGATTTACTGCTGGTAATTGGTTTGCACAAGTCCCCAATATTTTTTTGTAAAAACCAAGTATCTCCTCCTCTATATCACTGCTGCTTGTCATTATATTTCCATTTGCACTGGTCAAGCTGGTGATTCTATTCTGAGCTAGCCTATTTTTTAGACTAACATGGAAGTAAGCTGTATTACCATCTCCCAGTTTCAACCATTGCACCCTTGACTTCTGTCTCATGATGCTTTCTTCTACATTTAGCCATTTCTCTCGGTTTAGTTTCGCCTCCCTTTCTGTTTCAATCAAGCTTGTAGACTGGCCTGGTTGCCTCATAGAGCTCTGTACATCCTGCAACTGTTGTCTGTACAACTTGATTCTAGCTTCCACTCCCTGAAATGCAGTTGTATTGAGAGTTTTTAGTGCTTGCTTCACCCTCTTTAGTTTCTGCCACACTCTCCCCATGCCATTTCCTCTTTGATTATCCTGCCATGCATGCTTCACAATGTCCTGGAACTGTACATGTTTTGCTAGGTGATTTAAGAATTTGAAAGGTCTAGATCTCAGCTCAACCTGTTGATAAAGAAAAAAATGCTCTTGAAGAAGCAGTGTTTAGATTCTGAATCCTATCTCTGATAAGTGGTTTAAATTTATACAATAAAATTTATATATAAACATGTATGCAATGTTTTAGGAAATATATAAGGTTAATGTAATATTTTTTAAAATTCTCATCATCTATGTGAAATGTTGAAAATAATTTCATACATTTTGAATTAAAAAAATTGGCTTTGCACACACTTTTATTTATAAAGTTCTAGCTATCTAGTGATTTCATTTTACCATTAAGTAGAATGTCAACAATATCATATATTTGAATAATTCAAATCTATTTTGAACTGAAAAAAATTCTTGGCTCACTTGAGGCTTTCAAACTTCAATTTTTGGTGCTTCACAATTACTTAAGTGATCTGAGGCTTGATCCAATCTTGTTCTTCCTTTTGGGTGATTTTGGGAGTTTATTGTAGTACCTTTGTGTATTTCACCCACATTTTTTGGCATTGATCGAAGCATCAACTCCATTTGCAGCTCATGGTTAGCAAGAGCATAAATGCACTAGCTATGCTCTGAAAGACTTGACATGTTTTGTGTTTATCAGCTTTCTTCTTTTGAAATTATGACCATTATCAAACTTACTCGTACAGGTGTAAAGTCATTATTCTATCATAATTTTCCTTGAGTTACAGAATGTAAGTGTAGTTCTTGACATTTGCCCTGCACTCTTTTCAGGAGCCCCAGTTAACAGCTTGCCAGCCATTCGATGTGTATGCGAAGCCATTTTCATTGTGATACTCCTTCTGCCCGTTCCCCCTTTTGGTGTGTTTGCATTTGGATTTTTTGTATAGATAGAAATTTCATCGGGTCCTATAATATGCTGCTTATGCATGAGAATGCGAATAGCTTAGCTTTCTGATAGAAAGCTTTATAATGAAACTATTGTCAATATAGCTGGCCTTTAACTGTTGCAATATCTACAGATTTACTGAATTTGTTCAAAAGTTTAGCTGTGAGATGTAACTCCTTGTACTCTGGTTCTTTACTTGAGAAGTTTTATACTTACCTTCCTCTTTTGCCTTTGTATAAAAGAAATTTGAGTTGTTTTATATAGGCGTTTTTCAATGGATTTGTCTACCAAGTACCAGCTTAGGTGAATTTGCTACCTCAATTTTGTACCTTTTTCAGAAAATATTTGCTTCAAGTTGCTTTTGCAAAATACAAAAAGTAGAAACTGAGATTTGAGAGTTATGTGTCAATCAAATGACACATTGATTGATATTTATTAATTATTCATGGTGGGAATAAATTGATTTCAACAAAATCTATCAATTATTTAGAAAAAAATCTTTTTTTTTCTTACTATAATACCAACAAAGTAGTAGTTTAGTTTTATTCTTTTTGTGAACCTATATAAAGTAATGCTATAAGCACTAAAGAGCACAATTCTGTTGAAATAACTAAAAACTAGTATGCTTAAGGGTGTGTTTGATAGGGGAGGAATATATTCTTTATATATATTTTTTTTAACTTTTGTATGTTGGGTTGGTGAAAATAATTGGAGTAGAAAAAATAAATTTCATAAGTGACATTGTACGTTGATAGACTCTTTTCCACCTCTTCTCACTCACCAGTCACCTCCACTTATATAACTGTTCTTTTGATCATATTTTTTTATTTAATTATCAAACACTAAAATTAAATAAGAAAGTTATTTATTTGCTAAACACATAAGCTTTATTTTAGTGAGTGTAAGAAGAATTTAAGAGAGTTCTAGTGGAAAACTTTTTGTTTTCTTTCCAGTCCTTTCTTTTTCCTTGGTTTTGTTAACAAACTACAAAAAGTGAAGAATAGTTTTTTCTTTACAAACAAAGTAGGCTTTTTGGCCATGGATTTGAAATATTGTTTACTTTTTTTTTTGAAAATTTATAAAATTGAAATTGAAGATGAAGTTACGTTTAATTATATTTTTTTGCAAAAGAGAGAATAGAACATTTTTCTCATGTTTGGAGCACTTATTCAACTTGGAGTTGAAAATGGAATAGCAAAACAGGTTTCGAATAGTTTTCTAAATTTGAAATCCACTAACTCAAAGTTAGATTAAAATCTTTATAATCAAACACTTAATTTTAAATAAATAAATAAAAAAATTTCAAAAATAAATAAATAATTCTCACAGCCAAACAAGTAGATTTTCCTTCCCATTTACAAATCATGCAATGGCTCTTATCCAATGTAAAATAAAATAAAATGCAAAAACTAATTTGTGTATGGCTATTGTATAAATGCATTTAGTACTTACTCTCTACAAGAAAATTCATGAGTAGTTTAATTATTTCCTTTGGTGAAAAACTGTTGATTTACGTTTATAGTTTGGCATGGTTGGAAGGAAAGTACCTAATAATTGAATATACATTTTTTATTTATTTAGTTGTTTGATATGTGAGATAAGAATAATAATCTCGAGATAAAATTTGAAATTAACTATTGTATTTCATGTTTGGTTTGAGATATTAACTAGCAACCACAAGGGCCCGCCTCACGAGGCTAGAGTGGGCTCAACGGTCAGCTTCTATAATTCGCCCGATCTAGAGAGATATTACAAGTTCTCCGTCACAGATTCCACCACCTTTCGAAAATATTTCATTCCATCATTGTACTAAAATGACGAACAACTATTCCCATATTTAACAAAAGATGTAATAAAATAATCTCAGAAAATATCTTTTTAACTCATATTATATCGTTGCTTAATAGATATTTTCATTTCCCTTGCTCTTTTTTAACTACTACCAAACAAAAGAAATGACGACATGTATTTCTTAATTTTTACTTTTCCTCCCCAACCTAGCTAGTTTTGCTTTTTACATCCCTAATAAAAAATGATATTTTCAGATCTTATAATTTATAATTAAAAACTTTTTTCCACAATTACGACAAATTAAAATGATTTTTTTATGTATATATCTATACCAAGCTTTTAAACATATGTATATTTTCATCTGAGAAAACTATGAAACCAAACTATATATGGTATTTAGTTATTTCCTGGACATTCCATAATTGCACTATCATTTAGTGGAAAAAAAAAGAAGAAAGAAAGAACCAATGAGAGTTGTGATGGAATGATAAGTATTTCTTTATTCTTAATCAGAGGTCTCGGGTTCGAGTTTCCCTAAATATGAAGTTGTCACTCTTGTCTTTGTTAAGGAGCAATTTACCCCTCAAAGTGGAACTTCACGGTGCAAATTTAGATTTAATCGGGCTCCAATATAAATAACGGACACCGAATGAAAAAAAAAAACTGTTTCATGCACCAGAAAATGACAAAAACGGTTTCTTCGAGGCATTTTCAAAGTAGTTTCTTACATATAATTTTGAACAATTTTGCTTTTTTAAGTTTGTCAAAAAAAAAAAAGACCTTTTTAATGTCGATCATTTTTTCCTAACAAACTTCACCTGTAGATTTAGAGGAAATTTCTTTTTTTAAATAAAAATAAAAATAAAATCGATTTACCCATATTTGTGAGAGACAAAAAATGCTGGTATTTGACAAATTTAAAAGACAAAAACTACTCACAAAAAATAATTTAAGAATTAGTTTAAATCCACCCCAAACATAAATTAAAGGACCACTTCTTCTTTTTTATTGATTTCCATTCGATATTCATATTAAAGTTCGATTAAATTTAAATTCGCGTTAAGAAGTCCCACATTAGAGGGTAAATTACTCTATAACAAAGGCGACTCTGTACTCAGAGAGTCTCGAACTTGAGACCTCGGATTAAGGATGGAAAAGTATTTATCACTCCAACACAATCGTTTGGTTTATGTTATTTTCTCTACCACGTAATGCTAGAAAGTTTAATCCAATTGAAATTTCACTTCTATCATGTACATATATTTGAGAGCTCGATCATAATAAGTTAATTGTTCTTTATCATGCTATGAATAACTTTGATGCAAATTAAAATTTCGTTTTATAATTTTTTACACGTCTATACTAAAAAAACTCAACAGTTTGATTGATGTAAAATACAATAATTTGTTTAGGGTACTACATTTTTTTATTGGGTTTCCTTGATTTACAATCTTGGCATTCTCTAGTTCTGAATTTCAAAAAAAAAAAAAAAACGGATAAAAGAAATTTAGGAAAATAGTAATAAAACTTGTTACTATGTATATTAAACAAAAAAAAGATACGAAGAGTTTTTTCCCCTCCCATCTTACATGGCAAGAATACAACTCAAAACTTACGTTACAAATTTTTAGCCCAAAAACAATTCGGTATTTAACCATATATAAAACTTTCAATTTTTTTTTATAAAAACATTTTTAAATTTAATATATAACATTATACTTCAATATATAATATGATATGAAATTATAAAATGTGTGTATATAAATTCATATACAATAACAAACAAATTTATATACTATTAAGGTTCGTTTGGCAATGCGAGATGAAATCATGAAATAAGTTGAAGTTTTATTTGGACCTGCGATTTGGGGTAGATATAAATGTTGAGTTGTTTTTATAAAATATAAACTAATTGTGGGTCAATTTTTGTATTTGAAAAATCCCAAATCACGATTTGAATTTTCAAATCATGATTTTTGAAGAATATAAATTTCATCTCATGATTTTATATCGCATGTTCAAACGCCTACTAAAATTTTGAATATATAAGGTAACTTCATGAACTATACCATAATATAATTATCTAAATAAAATAAAAAAAGGTAGGGCGAAAGTTAAAGTATATCAACCCTTTTCTACTTTCATCATTGATTAATAAATCAAATAAGAGAAGTAATTTTAGAGAAAAGGCCCAAAATAGTCCATCATCTTTGGGTTAAGACTCAAAGTCATCCTTGAGTTTTCATAAGGAGCACTAATAGTCCCTCATGTTTACAATATTGGTGTACTTTTGGTCCTTCCCTAAGCTTTTGCCTATTTTTTAACATTAATTTTGTCCATTATTTTATGTAAGGAATGTCCCATCGTTTTTTTATACATTTAATAGAAACAATAATTCTATGTGAGAGAAGTGAGAAGAAGAACACCTTGTTCTATTTAGTAGAAATATTACTGCAGCTAAACTAAGAACATTTTAACATATGACATTGCAAGAAAAGAAAAATTTATACTATTGCACATGAAATCGTTATGATGAACCTCTTGACTTCACCTGCAATAAGATTTTTACTAAGCAAAACGAGGTGTTTTTCTTCTTACAATCTCTCACATGGAGTTATTATTTCTACTAAATATATAAAATGACGATTAAACATTCCATACATAAATTATGGATAAAATCAATGTTAAGAAATAGGCAAAATTTTGAAGGAGGACCAAAAGTGCACCAATGTTGCAAACATGAGGGACTACATATGAAAACTCAAGGATGACTTTGAGTCTTAACTCAAAGATGATGGACTATTTTGGGCTTTTTCTCAGTAATTTTATATTTTTTACTTCTCCTTCTTCTTCTTCTTTTTTTTAAAATGTTTTTCATTGTTTTTTTCATTTGATTTTTAAATAAATAGCATATTATGCAAATTGTTATTAGTGGTAACACGTATCACATTTTTTACAACGAATATTGAAAAAAAAAATACAACTTATAATTAAACGATAACATATTCATTATTTAATGTAATTTCATAAATGAGGTATTGAAAAAATGATTTATACACAATCTTATATTTATCGTGTAAAAATAAGAGATAATTTTCAAAAGAAAAATTTAATCACCTGATATAAATATCGAGGTAATGTTTTTTCTCTACCATATTTGACATTTCCCCAATTTCGACATTACTCAACAAACCAAATAAGAGAAATAATATTTCTCAGTTTTCCCTTGTTTTTTTCATTATATTTTAAAAATAAATATGCATTAGACATTATTAGTAGTAGTGTAAGGCATGTCACAATTTCTCGCGATGTATGTTGAAAGAAAAATTCAACTAACAAATAATAACAATATATTTAATGTAATTTTACAATGTATCGAGAAGTTGGTATGTATACAGTCTCATCCCTATCTTGTAAAGATAAATAAATTATTTATGAAAAAAAATTAGTTACTAAATATAAAATATCGCGAGTAAATACTTTTCTCTACCATACTAATTGTTTTTCCAAGTTCAGCATTGCTTAATATAACGAATAAGACTATAAGAGAAGGAAAAGTTCTATGTTTTAAAATTTGAGGGGGAGGGGGGCACTAAAATATTGAAACTAAATTTGAGGTACAAAAATAGTCTAGTCTTTTTTAAGAAAAATATTTAACTTCTTAATCTGATAAATCAATATACATTATTATTTACAAAAAAAATAATTAAGTAAACAAATTAAGGATAAATATGAAATTTTATTATTTAATCCATGTATAACGAATAAGATATATCTTATTCATGTATAAAAAGTTGCATTAATTTTACTATGGGCATAAGGGTATGAAAAATACCTCAACTTTGGTCGAATTTGTTGTTGCGATACTAAACTTTCATGGTAATAGGTCCTCATGAAAGTTAAAGTTTAGTATCGCAATAGCAAGTTCGACCAAAGTTAGGGTATTTTTCAAACCCTTATCCCTTTACTATGTTTGGTAGAAGTTTTGTATTAGGTATAAAAGTCAACATAACTTATACCATGTTTAGTTGGTAAGATTTTAAATGTTGTATACAAGTTATTCATATATTAATTTATACGGTGTTTCGTTGCATTTCTTGTAGTCCTACATAATTAATACTAACATAACTTAGGAGGGAATCTATGTATAAGTTATGCGGGGTAGAAGGTGGAATAAGTTATGTGGTATTAGTTGTACATGTATTAAAATGATAAATTACATATTTACCCTATTAATTTTTTTAATTGAAAACTTTATTGTTTCCTAACTATGCTTTATTTTTTAAAATTTCTTTTTATATATAGACCGTTTTAATTTCTTTTTATATACTTACAGTTTTTGTTTATTTATGCAAATGTAAATATTTTTTTAATATTCGAAATTTGATTGTATATTTTTTGACGGCACATATGCTAATCAAATATTAGCATTATATATTATTCAATTTATTCCACATATTTAATTAGCATGTATTATTATTTTGTAAATAATATTTATTAATAATTTACACCAAATTCAATATTCAATAGTTAATAATTCATGTATTGTAATCTCTACATAACTAAATAATACTTACATAACTAATATCCGCATAGCTAATACCCGCATAACTAAACCCTGCATAACTAATACCTGCATAATTAAACCCTGCATAGCTACTACTTGCATAGCTCTAACCAGTAACAAAATGGCCCGTTATAACTTATTCCACCTTCTACCCCGCATAAAATTATACATAGATTTCCTCATAAGTTATGTGAGTATTAGCTATGTAGATTTACAAAAATACAACCAAACACCATATAAAATCAATATGATGAAAATATTAACTAATCAAACTGCTTGGATTGTGAGGAAAATATTCAATGCAAGGTATTGACTTGAAGAGAGGGGCTTGCAAGTGACAAAAATCATAGAGGCAGAAATTAAGAGGAGAATACAATAAAATTTTATAGAGAAGACTGACATGCAACAATCAAGGCAATCCTAAATGGGTATTTGCACTTTACCTGACTATACACAAAAAACTATACATCAAAGATAGGTTGGACAAGTAGGGAACTA
>JAJOOE010005093.1:0-22902 GCA_036250405.1 Solanum raphanifolium
CCACCACCAAAAAAAATATTTAAGTTTGTTTTTAAAAAATATTTTCAATTTCAAAACTTATTTTCTACTCTAGTAAAAATAAAAGATATTTCTCAAAATTATTTTCATTCATAAATCAAACACTAAAATTCTTTTTCGAAAAATATTTTCTAATCACCAACCAAACATGAGAAAATAAGTCAAAAATCAACTTGTTTTCCAGGAAAACATTTTCTAGGAAAACATTTTCCATGGAAAACATTTTCCTTCATACCAAACACACCCTTAGTTATCTGCTTTTTCTTTTTGTTTTGCCAATTCAAAAAGAAAGGTTATTGGGAGGAGATGACAAAAGGGTACAAAAGCTGATGATGAAGGAGTTGACAAAAGGGGATAGTAAAAATGTTGACCTTTGATAAACTTAAACCATCAAAACTGTTAACTACCTGTTTAAGAGACTATCTTGTTAGAAGTTTGGCTTTGTATCAGTCGGTTAGGTTTGATTCGGTTTGATTTTAAAGTTTATCCGTTTAACTTATTGTTATTGATTTGTAGTCAAGTTAAACTGTTATAGATCCGTTAAAATGTTAGTTTATCGATCTTATAATCGATTTGGTAGTTGGTTTAATCGTTGAGATTTCACACACACAAAAAAATCATTTGGAAACAAGGTGGTCAACCAAATGAACCATGTTCATGAATTGACCGATCGCATATTGCTTAAAAGTAAATATTGACACTTTGTGGAATAATCGAGAGTTTGAGAACATCATATTTTAAAGTATGAAACTAAATCACAAGTCAAGACTTCATATACTAATGATATAAATATAATTTATTAATTTATTATCGAATTGTCAGTTAATTTGTTAAGACAAACTTCAAATCGTTAAGAATCGATAATATGATATAAAAAAATAAATCAAAACTATTATCGAAACCGCTAATTTAGTGACATAATTTTCTTTTTAATCCGTTCTAAAATAATATCATTTTTATAATTAAAAATTAACTTTAAAAATCTCTTTTATAATCATACAAATAATTGAAAAAATACTTTAAACCATAAATTTTAATATATATTTTAAAATATTTTTATGCCAAGTCAAATAAATCATATAAAATAAAACATGAGTAGCAATAAATGGCTGAAACTTGGGGGAGAAGAAGAGGTATGGCTATGACAGTTAGATTTGTTTGTTTATGAATTTCCCTTCACTATTTCTTTTTTATATTATTGTTATGAAATTTATTTTCACTATTAGTTTATACAATATGATAATTTTGTGACATGAGCTCAAAAGTGATGTTAAAACAATTCAATTTATTTGAGATTATTAAGATGTACTTTAAAATTTCAAAATTTATTTTCACTATTAGTTTATATAATATGGTAATTTTGTGAAATGAGCTTAAAAGTGATGTTAAAACAATTCAATTTATTTGAGATTATTAAGATGTACTTTTAAATTTTAAGTTATTTATTTTGAGGGACAAAAATTAAATATCAACCCAAAATAAGAATAAAATTCCATAAATGAGGTTTGATGGGATTGAATGCATATTAGGACGGTTCAAAACGGAATCAAAATTAATAATTTGAATAGAAAAAAAGTTCTTGATTTAGCAGTTTCAATAAAAGTTTTGATTTTTTTAATTATTGAATTAACGATTCTTAACGGTTTGAGATTTTTTTTAACCAATTAATCGATAACCCGATAGTAAATTAAATAATTATATTTATACCATTTGGTATATAAAGTCCTTGTCTTAGAGTTAAGTTTCATATTTTTATTTCTAACTATCTCAAGCTCTTGGTTATTCCACAATGTGATAGTATTTGCTTTTGGGCAAGATGCAATCTGTCAACTCATGTGCATGATTTTTCACCTTGTCTCTAAGTAAATATCAATGATTTTTTTTGTGTCAAATCTTAACGGTTAAATCGATAACCAAATCAATAACGATCGATAACCAATAAGCAAATATTTTAATAATTTTATAACGATTTGACATATCTACAAAACTGATAACCAATAAATCAAATCGATAAAGTTTAAAACTAAACAGAACCAACAGACCTAGTGTACACAATTCTTATTATTAATCTTTTAAGATTGAAAGATTATTTCCGAAAGATGCTCGATTCAAGCACATGAATGCAACACAAAAAAAGAACAAAAGTGCAAATGACCCTTTGCTTACTTGACTTATTTTAATTGGCCCAATTTTAAACCAGTTTTTGTCTCTTAATAAAAACCCTACCTAATTAGTTACATTTAGCTTCTTATTCAACTGACATTTCTTCAATCATTTTCCGCCGCCATTCACCGCCGCCCCTCACCGGAAAAATGAACTCTCCGGCACTTTCTCTCCGTCACAACCATTTCCTCAATGGCGGCTCCGCTCTGGCATCCGGCATTCGTCTACCACGCTCAATCTCTTCCCCTTTCCGTGTCCGTATGTCTCTCCAGGAAAACGGCCCATCCGTCGCCGTCGTCGGCGTTACTGGCGCCGTCGGTCAAGAGTTTCTCTCCGTTCTATCTGACCGTAACTTCCCCTACCGTTCTATTAAACTCCTTGCAAGCAAAAGATCAGCTGGAAAATCGATGAAGTTTGAGGAACGAGATTATACTGTTGAAGAACTCACTGAGGATAGTTTTGATGGTATAGATATTGCATTGTTCAGTGCTGGTGGTTCGATTAGTAAGAAATTTGGACCTTTGGCTGCTCAAAAGGGAACAATTGTGGTGGATAATAGCTCCGCTTTTCGAATGGATGAGAATGTGCCTCTCGTGATTCCAGAAGTGAATCCTGAAGCTATGGCACATGTCAAGCTTGGTTCTGGAAAGGGAGCGCTTATTGCGAATCCGAATTGCTCTACTATTATCTGCTTGATGGCTGTTACTCCTCTCCATCGTCGTGCTAAAGTGAGAGTTCGATTTTTTCGCGTTTTTCCTAGTACATTTTAAGAAATTAAAAGTTAATCTATATGATACAATTTATGTGACGTAGTTTGATTAACAATAAGTCTTTATTCCCGAACTGCTTTGACCTGTTTTTCCTTGAGCTGAGGGTCTATTGGAATTGAGATCACACTAGGCTTGTTGTTGTTGCAGTTTGAATAACAATGAGCTTGTGGTCTAAAATGCTACTTTCTATAACATTTGTGTGTTCAAAGATTTGTTTTTTATTATAAAATTTGGAGAATTTTCGGCTTAAAGAACAATTAATTTGAGAATTTGAGAATTAGATCATTTGTGTGCTTTTAGTTTGTTTAGAGATTTGTTTGGTGTAGTGGCGTAGAGAATGCCTATTTGGAGTACAATTTGAGAATTAGATCTTTCATATCCTTTGGATTATGATGATAAAACATGCAATGTGAGGCAAAAAAACAAAAGAAAAAACACTAGGTGATTTCTTCTATCTACCTGAACCTTGGTGTGTATTATTACGTGGTGCTTGTATTGGTGGTAGGTAGTAGATACTGGGTAGAATAGTCGAGATGTGCACTGGTCCATCATAAAAGAAAATGTGAACAATGTACAACTTGTGGTAATTGTTACTCCAAATTAGTTGGGGTCGATATGTGAAGTTCTCTATATTCATCCTGCTCTATCTACAACTGTATTTAGAGGATTCATCATAATTATATTTTTTCTGGGATTTGCGGCTATATTTTGCAAAGTGGAATAAAAGTAGTTTTCTTTCATGCTTATAAAAAAGAAATCAAATTATAGCACCGGTGTGCGTATAGATGATCACAAGGTTTAGACTTTGGCTATTTTTATATGAAAATAGAAGATTGAATTTCTTTTATGTATGGAGTGGATATTGGAAGTGGATGATTGTTAGGAACTTAGGATTGCAATAATTTTACTTGTTTTACTGTATCTTGATTCTGTTATACTTTTGTATTGATTTTCCTGTTCGAAAACTTGACCGCACCTTTGCAAAGCCCAAAAGGATCTCTCTTTTGTTAAAAGCTTACAGTGCAATCTTGATATGGACGTCATTAATTTTCTCCAAACATGTCAACTCATGTTTCGTTTGTTGAAAAGAGTCAAGTATGGAAATCAGAAAAGAAAGAGTTTAACATGTGACAGACAAACAGTGCAAATGAGTGACGTGGATAAGAAAGAAATCACAAAATAAAGCATTATAATTCTTACATGGACAAAGCGGTTAACTGTGTAGATAATCTAAACAATCACTAAGTAGATTAGTCAGTTAAAATGCCAGAAATGCAGACTAAATACGGTTATATTCTGCTCACCCATGAAAGAATTCTCTAGCGAGTAATAGTTTTCAAAATAACTAAGATGGCACTGTTAGATAGGAATGGATGAGAATATTTAGAAGGACTTTACCACACAATAATACACTTCTGTTTTTGTTCTTTTCTGCTGTAACATGAAACTTGAGTGAAAATCTTTTGGTAAGTATATGCTTATTCAACATTGATTTTTTTTTCCATTTTCATTGACATGTATTTCTCTTACACATCCGTTTCCATGGTAGTTGTGAAGACCTTCAGAGTTTCGATCAACCATTATTAGTTTAAGAACCAA
Organism: Solanum raphanifolium; assembly: GCA_036250405.1. NCBI lineage: Eukaryota > Viridiplantae > Streptophyta > Magnoliopsida > Solanales > Solanaceae > Solanum > Solanum raphanifolium. The sequence continues at coordinate 4,551 of JAJOOE010005093.1, forward strand.
GTCAGTTCACTTTTACTCATCCTGTGTAGATATGCACATTTCCAGGTCAAACGCATGGTTGTTAGTACATATCAGGCAGCTAGTGGTGCCGGTGCTGCTGCAATGGAAGAGCTGGTGCAGCAAACTCGTGAGGTTTTTACTATGTTTCCTCTATTTTCCATGGTTTAATATATCTAGTGATATTAGGTTTACTAATTAATTCTCTCAATGATTTGATTTTTGTATGTTGCCTACTAGGTCCTGGAGGGCAAAGAACCAACCTGCAATATCTTTAACCAGCAGGTCCCGTCTTGTGATTTACCTTCTCAATACTCAGTTTGTTTCTTCGATAACAGATGAATGCAGTGCCATCTGATTGTTTCTTTTACAAAATTATGCAGTATGCTTTTAATCTTTTCTCACATAATGCACCTATTCAACCCAATGGATATAATGAAGAGGAAATGAAGCTGGTCAAAGAAACAAGAAAAATATGGGTAAGTATACTTGTTAAAACCTTGGTACTCAATGCTCATGCCTGATCCTAGAGACACCAATAAAATAATTGGGCATCTATTGTACTAACTACTAACCCACCCATTCTGCTTGTTATCAGAGTGACAAGGATGTCAAGGTTACTGCAACATGTATACGTGTTCCTGTTATGCGTGCACATGCTGAGAGCGTGAATCTTCAATTTGAGAATCCCCTCGATGAGGTAGCCTTTGCTTAACTTACAGCAAATCCCATTTGTTATTTATCTTCCTGTCCTGACAAATGATTCCTTTGTTTTTTTTATACAAAGTGATTCCTTTCTAACTTCAGATTTTTTAAGACACTGAACTTGTGTTTATTTTGTTCTGGAATGCGTAAAAGTTGTAATAAAGTAGATCCAATAGCCAAAAGGTCCAGGTTCGTGTAGCGCAGGCTGCAGTGCAAAGAAAAAGATGTACTATCAATTAGTAATGACATGAAGATTAAAAAAGAAACAAAAGATCCTTTAAATAATCATATCCAACAGTCCCATTCAGCACATCATATTTTTGTTTGTGCATTCAAGTGGCGTTGGACCACAGTGATATTTGAAGTCCTTGCATAGTAGTTGCCACAAATAGCAAAGTTTGTCACATGGCAGCCTGCTTGTTACATGGGGATATTGTGAAATGTATTGGAAGTTGACTTATTTGCTAGAAGCATCTATTTGATGAATTCAATACTTTACGAAACCATAAATTTTAGCTTTACTATAATCTTGTGTTAACATGACGTAACCATGAGAAATCCTGCAGTCAGAAAATTCTGCCAATTTTCTGCTAGTAGAGTCAGTCATGGTAAAGAAAGATGAAAATAAGAGACATGACTCCTTTTTTACTAGTATTGGTGGATCTTGGAGATGTTTGTGCGCTACAGTATTACAAAGTTTAACACCGACATTGACTAGTTTCCACGATCCATTTAACCCATTTAGCTTCTAGCAAAAGCTTCTTAAGGTTTCAATTATGTATGTTCTTTGTGGATTTTCAAAAAAACAAAAAAAATCACATATCAAAAGATGTTATAAGCATTCTTACTTTCCCATAACCTCCAATGTAAATTGCTTTAAGCTTTTTTTCTAACTGTGCAGAATACTGCAAGGGATATTCTTAAAAATGCACCAGGTATAGTTGTAGTCGATGACCGTGCAAGTAATAGATTCCCAACCCCACTTGAAGTTTCCAATAAAGACGATGTTGCAGTTGGGAGAGTACGACGTGATGTTTCCCAAGATGGAGATTATGGGTAAGAATTTGGTTTATTTGCAAATGTTATCTCTAAATGCTTTACTTCCTTTCCAGGACCCCAGAGCTAATGACTTCTTTTTAAATAGGCTGGACATCTTTGTTTGTGGTGATCAAATACGCAAGGGAGCCGCCCTTAATGCTGTCCAGATTGCAGAAATGCTGTTGTAGATTTGCGATATAGCACCCCTAAAGGTTCTAATTTTGGCTCAAATATGAGAGACAGAGAACCTTAAAGGTAGTCGCGTATTCCTCCAGCATTACATTTTGCTTGGTGTGATTTGGGAATCCTCATTTACATTAGTCGAGTTCGTTCTAGTTTGAACAGAGATTTTGCTTCAAACTCTTGTTTCTGTGAAACTTTTGTTATTATTTATAATAATCTTCTTGTTGAGCTGGTGAGTCTTTCATATTTTAATTTCCAGTATTCTCCCATTTCACAATGGGTCCTAATCAATAATAATCAACAAGTCCTTGCTAAAGAGATCCTTTGTCTAGCGAGGATAGTGTGTACACTGTCTTACCCCTACCTTCATATACTCATTTGTGGGAGTACACGGGATATGTTGATTTGTTTGTTAAAACCAAGAAATTGTAACAAATAATAAACTAAAAGATATCAAATCCTAAAATAGTTTATCAAAAGAACAAAAATATGTAAAATCCCAAGTTAGTCACTATCACTTCATTCTATAATTTTTATTTGTTATGTTTTAAAAATATGATATGATATTTTAAAAACTTATATTAAATGATTTGACTTGCACATCCAATGCATATGATGAGAAATTAGTATCATTATATCTACAAATACTTAAAAGTATAATAGCAATGGGGGAAATTATTGGATTAACTTATGATATTAAGATAACTAAAGTTGGATAAACAAAATGAGTAGATCATTTTGGAGAAATTGTGTACATTCTCCTTGGCATTGTAAAGTAAATTTGCTCCATTAAAGATATAATAAAGGTAGCTTAGATAGATCATAAAATGTGTCTTCTTGCTACAAGTGATAAATGTTACAACGATGAAACAAAACTGCACCAACACCCCAAAAAAGTACTAGCAAAATTTCGTTCATTTCCTCGAAAATATTATTGGAAAGAACAATCATACGAAGGAGAAACCAAAGGAAAATTAATTGGACAATGTGGACAAGGGAGTAGTAGTAGTAGCAGCATAGCCATTTCCAGATCGACTTTCCCAGACTAGTTCAGAAAGATCACTCTCGAAGAAGGAATGGTGGAGAGCCCTTACACATTGTTCCGCTTCACTGTCATTTACTATCAATGAGATATTAACCTGTGCATCGGACACAGAAGTTAAGAGTGTTGTATGTTATAGCACTAACAAACTTTCTCCAGTAGGCATGATTGACGTATAGTAGCTGTGAATACAAGAAAGGGTAGATTACCTTGGATGCACCTTGAGAGATCATCTGAACGTTGACACCATTGGTATGCATAACGTGGAAAGCCTGTTGTTCAATGCACAAATAAAAGTTACAGTAAGTAAAGCGGACACAGTAAGAAGATGATAATGATGTCAACACAAAAGAAACTTGCATGCTAGCTCATGTAACAGCATTCCGAACACTGAACATGTAGAAGAATATACAATTGATAGAATGAGACACTGAGCACGTGGGATGTGAGGTCGCTAGGAATTCCGGTTAATAAATCACAGAGACACAACTCAAGAGTTGGAACGAGCTACAGTATAACTACGTTGAGTGAGCCTTGAGACAGCATATTAAGTCATGCAGTACATTGAGCTAAAGTTCTAGAAAAATAAACAAATGGAAATTATGTTGGTCACTAAATGAATGTCTACGAGGATTATAAAAGGTCAGTAATAAGCACCTTTTCTAAAATCAACGAGGACCTCTGGACGTTCCCAATCAGAGAGATGATTGATCTGTTTTGAAGTAGCTTCACAACTGCAATTTTCTCAAGTTCTTCTACAACGTTATCAAGCTCCTGTACGATTCGGTAATTGAAAATGTTACAATGCACCACTGAAAGGCATCTTAAAATGAACAAATAAAATTATGTATGGAATATATGAGTTGAGCCGATTCGAAAACTGGTAGTGAACACTTGAAAATAGATTGAATGGGTAAGTTGGAATTTATTGAAGTCGTGTAGAAATTAAGAAGATAATCATACGCTTGCCTGTTGAATTAGTTCTCTGCTCCAAAGTTTTGATGGGTCCAATGTCAAGGAAATACTAACTTCACTTGTCGCAACGACATCAACAGATATCCCTAAGTCTTCAAAGATGGAGAAAACCTGAACAGGAACTACATTAAATTCTTGACTTCAGGGAAAAGTACTACTCCCTCCATTTCAATTTGTTTGCATAATTTTGACTTTGCACGGAGTTAAGTAAAAAACATTTGAATCTTATGATCTTAAACTAAAGATATGTAGACAGTAGAATGTACATATTGGAAGTAAGACAAACAAATTGAAACGGAGGGAGTAAAAGGTTATTTGGCAACTACTACCTTTGCAAGGAAGCCAAATTGACCAAGCATACGGGTACTCGCGATATCCAACATGGTTACATTTCGTTTAAGAACAATACTTGTAAGTACCGCCTGCAAAGCATGGAGGAAACAAAATCAAGTTAGATTTTCATTATATCTGCAGATAAATGATTTGTTGAAAAATGAAGAAGCTCTCACCTTACTCATATCTCTTGTTTTAACGATGAGAGTACCAGGAGCTTTAGGATTATACGAGTTTTTAACCCTAACAGGAATATCACCCTCTCTAGCAGGCCTCATGGACTGTGGATGAAGGACCTGTAGAAACATTTTCGGAAGCCAAAAGTATAAGGGTAGCAGCATAACTATCCTAAATACACACTTAAAACTGCCAATTTCATGTCATCAGATCTCCATTTTAGGTTGTCCAAAATAGATTGACTTTCCATAAATTCACCTCCAAAAAAGAGAATCTTCAGAAAAATTTCTTGACTAACTCGTCCAAAGGAGTAAATAGTACTATTCTGTTGGTATAGGCAATTAGGAAACTAAAATCACTAAGATGCTACAAGTGGCATATCCAGGATCAACTAATTTCTGAAATAGCTAACAATACCTGTGCGCCAAAGTATGCAAGTTCAGCTGCCTCATCAAAAGTTAGATATGGCACAGTCTCAGCACGTGGATATATGTTGGGATCACATGTCAAAACACCATCAACATCCTTCCAAACCTGTCAGTAATATGACAAAGAGATTCAGATTCTAGGCAGCAATATCACACTTGCTTGATAGCACCTCTTGTGCTTATACAAGGATGAGTGCAATTAAACGTATTCTAGCACATTGACAGCATCCTGGTGAACTCAGCTCTCGCTATGCACGGGATCCAGGTAAGGGCCAGACTGCAAGGGTCTATTGTACGCAACATTACCTTGCATTTCTGCAAGAGGCTTGGTCACATGGCAACAACTTTACCAGTTATGTCAAGGCTCTCCTTATTCTATCACATTGACAGCAATTAATAAAAACAGTGTATTCAAGATTCAGTGACCAAGTAGTAAACCTGAATTTCACGTAATCCCAATGCTTTACCGATTGTTGTAGCAGTCAAGTCACTACCACCCCTACCTAGTGTAGTCACAGCACAAGTCCTCCAACCCTTCAATCGGATACACACAACATTGTCATTCAGGAACTGCAAACTCTAGGGAAAAGCAACCAACAAAAAATGCATGAAGAAGTTTAAAAAGAAGCACCTTCCCAAGAAACCCAGTGACAATAGGGATTGCAGGATTACTCATCCAATCACCAGTTAATCTCTTTGCAACAGCAGGATAAGTTGCTTCCAATATATCCGCATTAGTGAAATCATCAGTAGTTATAATACCCATCTCAAATGCATCATACTGCAGAGGAAACCCAAAAGAAAATACTTGGTATTTTAATACAAGAGATGCCAACAAGAAAACAAGATCTAAACAAGGAACAACGTAGTCAGCAGTCCTGTAAAGGCAAAGGCAGGATCAGCATGATACTGTTTTCAGAACCTTGACCAGTTATCACTTGCAGGTGCATGTGATAAATGGTCAACGTTCTGGAAAGACCAAATAAGATGCATTGAGTTAAATGTATGTAGTTACCAGATTAAGAGAGCAAAATAATAATTACTACATAAGGCTGGAATTGCCTGGAGAATTTCTCCAGCTCTCTGATGTTTCAAGTAACCACTTTAAGCTTTCGTTGCTCTGTTTTCAAATTAATAACTTTGGCAACATAATCCGTGGATATCAAGAGCCAGAGAACGCAATATTTGAATGAACTCCAGGAAAATAGTTACACTCAGTTTATTGCATATTAGAAGTTTGGGAACTCTGAAAATGGCATAATTGAAAAATATACATACTTGGCGGGATTTGACACCAAGTTTATTCAGATATGCGGTAAATATTCTTGTGGACATACACTCTCCAAAGGACACCAAGTAGTCCCTTGCTCGTGGAGTCAACTCTTTCATCAAAGCAATTCCATTCAAAAGTTGTTCCAGTTCGAGTAGATGCTCTGCAATTTTTTCCAATAAGATATGGCAATCAAATAGACATGTTTGAAAACTACTGCTGAGAATAATCAGGTATCATACCAGCAACAGATAGAAGATCCCATGGATGCAAACAATAAAGTACTTGTAAAACATTAAAAGGTCATTAAATATGTTGCTGAAAGCATTTATTCATCATAGTAGTTGAATTTATTTCTCTAGAAAGGTTACATCATTACAATTCTGAACCGAGGGGCATACAACAGTTGGATTTTAATTTATTCTGTAAATGTTTAGAAACACTATGTAGACCTTAAACAATTTCAATGATACACGACACTCATACATTTAGATACACTTTTACTAAATAGAGCATTGTAGCATTAGGAGGGTAATTTTAGAGTTCTTTGGATAATAGAGGTCATGGAGGCTTAAACAATAAAGTTCAGAAGAATTTAGCATTCTAACATTTACAAACAACTACACCTCAATCCCAAGTAAGTTGGCATCAGCTTATGAATTCTCAAAGTTCACGTCGCTCCTAACATTTACAAGGGCAACAAAATGCGAGAACCTTGGAAAATCAAGTGTTACCCAACACTTCTTTTTTTCCAAAGGGGAACAAAATAAACATGACACTGGAGCTCCAGCTAATTACTCACTTGAAATGGTAGAACTCTCTACTCCAAGTTCGTCTATTGTCCTGTGTGAGGGACATAAAAATGTGGAATTAGAATAGATCAAATAGATGAATAATGATCTTGGAAACAAAATAACGTTCGCAATAGAGGCTCTCATCTTCACCTAAGATGGAGCTCCTTTATAAAAGCCAGCTCTTGCAGATCAGAAACATTGGAAACACCACAACTCTGAGCCTTTTCACCAGCCTGAAATACATATATGCATATAAATAAGACGCATTGTAAATGCTCAAAGCTCCTTTAAAATGGTTTTGAAACAGTACCAGCAAAAGGTTGTTTGTTGTCTTTCCCATTGCAGAGAGAACAATAACAGGTCTCTCTTCTGGAAAGCTAAGAATAAGATCAGCTACTTCTCTCATTCTTTCGGCTGAGGCGACTGATGAACCACCAAACTTCATAACACAGGTCAATTCATCAGGAACCTCACCAAAAGATTCATTCTTGGTCTCTTTAGGATTAACATCAGCTACTTGTGCTTTACATACCAGTCTCTGCACTCTTTCACAACAAGAAGCCTTCACAGATTTACTTGGCGCAGAAACAAAGGGGACAGTACCCACAAAATCAAGTTGTGGGAAATGCACGCTTCTTTTGAGTACAGAAGGGTAGGGAGTTTTAACCCCACAAAAATGTGACAATGTTGCCATAATAAATCAGCTAAGGAAGCTCCAAAAATTAGATATAAATGACAATAAAGTTCTTTCGACGAATGAAGTGACTTGGGTTTTGCAGAGAGAGCCAATTAACTTAGCTAATTAGCTCCCCCTGCTGAAAATATACTCCAACAATCAAGCAATCCTGCACAATCCAGCAAAAAAATGAGCCTACTTCAAACACAAGCATAATAAAACAACACACTAGACCTCCCATTTATAGAAACAATACTCCAACGTCCCACTTAACTTTAAACAACCGTATTTGACAGTACACGGTAAATAAGAAGCTGATTTAACGTATACATTAGACGAGCTTTCACATACACCTTCCATATGGAAATCTTCCTACAGTAAACTCAGTCATAGTATTGATAACGAATCCAACTATACATTAGTAATAAGTACTAAAAATAAGATTTTTACGTGATACTGAAATGTAGTATCATCAAAGTTTAAAACTTTATAATAAGATCAACAATTTAACGAATACAAGAATCTCGAAATCAACAATATATATGACATTTCTCCTAAAACCAAAGCAACATCAATAGTATTGCTCCTAAAAGACCATAAAACCTTCATCACATTGTTCTGTAACATTATTGAAAGAACCCCAAATTCCATTAGATGAATATAACACATATTAGAATCCCAAAAGCTCATAAAAACTCAATTCACAATCATTTACAAGACTAATAAAAAGAACCCCAAATCCCATTATAGCTAAAAATAAGCATGCAAAATCACAAAAAAAAAAAATCAAAAAAATAACAGCAATACATAAAAACGCAACATTTCTTATAAATATCATTCATTTCATGATCAAAAACAAATTTTTTTTTAAAAAACCCCATTTGGCTTACCTGATTCAAAATCGGATTTTTCAGGTTCAAAACTGCCTTCTGAAACCAAATTTTTGAGGGCAATTTACACTATTTCTTGAAATTCTGTTAATGGTGTCGAAAACCCAATTGGGAGAAGAGAAAAGGGTCGTTAAATCACAAATTCTTAAAGCAGCTAAGAGAGGAGAAGCTCGGCAGGGACGTGGCTACAGGTTTGGCGGCTTAGGTTTTTGTTGTTTTTCATTTATAATTTGATAATTAATTTTGATATAGTATACTACTCCTCCGTTTAAAAAAATGATCTAGTTTGACTCGGTATCGAGTTTTAAAATATAAAAAAATTCAATCTTGTGATTCTAATGTCAAATTTACCGAAGTTTTATTAATTGTGTGGCTTTAAACATATCCCGTGAAAAATTGAAATTAAAATTATTTTGATTTTTATTTAAATTTTATTATCTCGTATCATTTAAATTCATTGTTAGATAATGATGAAAAGATACATTTTGTGTAACGATCGCATCGTTACCTTAATATTTTTCTTCTCATTTTGTCTTTACTTATTTTTTAATAATTTCTATTTTATTATTTACTCTACATTTTCACAGTAGTTCTACCATGTACCCTACAATTTCTTATAGACTTATTATCCAAATTATGAATGTATGACATTATGTAACACCAAAAAACGATACGATCTATCTAAATATTATACTTATTAAAACAATATAATACGATACAATACAATATAATAAGACATAAAACAATACTTTTAACAACCATCTAAACAAAATAGTAGTGTGTAGAAACTACAAAGTAGGGCAAATAAGCATATTCCATATGGCATTTTATATCTTATTTTTAATTATTTTAATTATTTCTTTTTCTTTTTGGTTCTTCAAAATTTAATATTTTAAAAATCAAATAATCCATTCAAATTCAAATATAGACATTCTGTCATTATTAATGACCATTTTTTTAGAGTAACTTTCACATATAGCAAATATAAAAATCATATATGTATGTTATAACTATAGTTTGTATAATTGCGCTCTATAGAAAATTTTATGTTTGCCATGGAGCTTTTAATTTGTATAATTCTCTACAAACTTTCAATTTTATACAAATTGTTCAGTTTTGTATAAATTCATTTATACATTGTAATTTGTATAATAAGATCTATATTTGTATAATTGTAAGTGTATAGGACGAAAATATATGTATTTGCATTTGTATATACACTTTTCTCTCGTTTTATACAAACAAAAACGCATTTTATACCGAAATATATAAAATGACTAATTGTATATCGAATCAAATGGCAAAAAAAGGAGATGTTTGCTGCGAATTACAATTAAAATAAACTATAGCTATAACATTTAATTTGAATTAATATTTTGCTATTTCATCCCATTTTCCCCTTTTTATCAATAAATGTGGTGGAAAAAACATCTACAAGTCATTTTCTTCCTCATTTTTTTGATGGTGTTTTACCTATAGGGACCATTTTCTCCCTCTATTATCTCTTTATAAAATTGATTGATTGATGTTTGTATCCAAATTATTATTTTTCCTCCTGTAATTTGTCCAATTTTTTTTTAATTTTAAATAAATATTGTTTGGTTATACATTCGACTTATCTTTTTCAAAAAAAAAAAAAATAGTCCAGAACAAACCTAGGTAATGATCATATGAAGGCAAAGAATAGAAAAATATAAAATAACATAAAATATACAAGTGTGAGAATATACTTGAGAAATATCTTTCAAAACGTGAACATGTAGAACTTAGGAATCTCATATTATAATTGTCAAACTGATCTTTTAATACTTAGGTGAACAATTATTGAAAAAAAAAAAGTTTCTTAGGTATATAAATGCTTTTAATTGTCCAAACTTACACAAAAACATGCTCCTTTAATAAGATTCTGACTCATAATTTTATAAAATACTAAACTAATAATTAATACGATGCATAATGTAAGTTACACTACGTACTACCATATTGTAATTATTAAATATCTACTACCATAAATAGCAACAAAGTTTTGTGTATTTTCTGATTTATTTTTTTAGTGGCTAGATGTATTCTAGGAGCAAACTTCTAACATTATTTGAAATCCTGTAACCTATTTCTATCAATAATTAATTAATTAAAATGAATGGTACAAATTTATTGATAGTGAACTTACATACACATCAATAATACATCATTAGATATTAGCAAAATGCATAGATGACTCTTTAAGTTAATCAATAGACATTTTAGTTCCTTCAATAAATAAATAGACATCTTTACTTGATATTTCAATACTCTTTTTCTAAAACATAATTTAAAAATTATATGTCCATTTAATTTGCCACATCATAATATAATTTCAAATCTCACAATAACATAATATAATCATCCAATGACATATATGTCACAACCTAAGTTAGGAACGATATAAGCGCTTTATTTACGATCCAAATCTGGATGACATAGAAGGATGGTCTCATATATTGGAAACGGGATGAGTAGGCTAATTTATTTTACGTTTCAAAACAACAAACAATTGGCTTGCTTTCTGTTAGGGTTTTGCCCTGATTTTCTTTCCTTAATTGAAGTTTATTTTTTTTCCTTAAAGAAAAGTCAAAGTATTACCATAAATGCTTGAACTTTTTCTGAAAGGAAAATATAATTTTCTTCCATATTTGGTTTATTCTTTCCTTAGAGGAATATTTTGGAGATCTATAAATTGAAGATCCCTATTCTCATAGCATAACACAATAAAATCCACAATGTAGTTGTTTAGAGAGTTTTGTTTGTGGGTAGATGTTCTCTCTACAGTTTTTATGCTTTTTATTAGTTTTTAATTATGTAGACCAATGGTCATATCAAATAATAATATTATATCCTTTAGTATAGTTTTATGTGTCGTCTAATTTATCAATCATATTATTTGCAATTGTAAGTTTCCGCATGACGCTCTAATCACCCTTCAGAACCCAACACTTTCTTGTACTCAACTTTCATCCATGATGAAATCTCTTCACATTTGTTCATAGTCCTTGCAAACATTTCATCAACAATTTCAACTCCAAAGTGTTTAGTGAATATTCCTTCTAAAGTAGCCCTTTAAGTGAATTATTAAACTCTTCGCATCAGCCTCAACCAAAAATTTTGGTTGGGATTCTATTATTTCCATTTTCTCTATGCTAAAATAGCCACTTTTGTTTATTACTTTAGTAATGTCTTTAGGAGAGGCTACATATAATGGCACATTGAATGAGTCCACTAAACCTTCTTCAAGAATTCCCTACATTGCAAAATGAAGAATGTTCAATTCCAATTTATGTAACAAAACTAACTTTAGAGGGAAAAAAAAACTAATTCATCTTTCTCAATTTATGTGATATTATTCAATTGTCCACATGATTTAAAAAAAAAACTTGTGATCTATGATAAATTAACCTTAAAATTTTGTGTGGCTCTATAAACATCTTATTAAGAATAAAAGTTAGAATTATTCCTAAATATAGAAGTGTGACAGTTTTTTTTTAGAATTGACTAAAAAAAGAAAATGTATTATATAAATTGAGATTTTTTTTTAATAAGCTAATACTCTCTCTATCCCATTTTAAGTGTTGTCTAAGGTTTGAACACACTCATTAAGAAAACAATAAACAGAATGAACTACCCTTATTTATTTCTTGATTAGTAAATGATAGTATAATGAAAAACGTGAGTATTGTTTATCACTTTTGACCTCTTTAATTAATAAAACAAAATAAAAAATTTCCTTCATTCTCTAAAGACATTTTCTTGAGGGCTAAAAGGACACTTAAAATGGGACAGAAGAAATAATAAGTCTTGAACGATGCTAGAAATTTGGTCTTCCAATCATTTCTATTTTCTTAGGAATGCACACATAGATAAGTTACTTTAATATATGTATAAAAAATATTTTCATATAACTTTACTGTTATAACAAATAAAAAAGTAGATAGTCCATTGACTTACCTCATTGATCATATCAATAAGACTAGATTCAAAGAACTTGAGGATATTAAAACCAGCAGCAACTTGTGAATGATCCAATTCACTATGAATTCCTGGTAAAATCATCACAATCATTCCATTTTCCACAATCTCTTTAGCTCTTGCATTCAAGAACATTTCCATGTCCTTCTCAAATTGCGCGATATAGACACTTGTTACATCCTCTGAGGCACCTATATAATGATTTTTTTCTCTTATTCCACGAGCGTGATTTCTCATCCATCAACTCCTTTGGCGTCTTAGATAGCCATTGGAGTGGAATAAGATGAGTACGCGAAATGGATTGAATTTGAGGGGAACAAATGTCCATAGAAAGAGCCAGGAACTCCAGACGCGAAATATCGCCTTTCAAGAGGTAAGGCTTTAAATAGAGTATTGAAGTCATTTGTGACATGATCATTGAAGAATACTTGAAATTCAGGACTAATTTGGTTGTTTTTATGTTGAGTTTGGTATTTATGTGATTGTTTCGATAATATGTTGCATTGCTAAGAAAGTGTTTGGTCCAATCAAACATCCAAAGTTTACGATATGAAATGATGCAATATTTGAATTATTAGATAATAGGCTTTTGATATCCATTTTTTCAATAATTGCATCTTTAATCATTCCCATCATAACATCTGAGCCTTCTTTCTGCAAAGTAGAAATGAAAAGTAAAATGCTTCAATTTCATAATTACAAAAAAGGAAATTGGAAGTCTCTTAATGATACATATAATCAAATGATTTTCCTAAATCCATGTTAATAATATGTTAAGTTTTTGGCTCCTTTGTTTGTTTATCCTATTTAAGTATGTGTCTATTTCATTTTACGGGTCGTTTGGTATGCGAGACAAGCATAGATAGTTCCGAAATAAAAAATAGTTTTGTTATCCCTTTTTTGTTACTAATCATCGACAACAATTGGGAGATTCAAAACTCTCGCATTCCTATAGAGAGCTAAACAATGTAACTGACCTCTTAGCCAAGGAAGGGGGCCAAGAAGCAATTATTTGATCAAATAAGAATTTTGTAAATTCCTCCGATGTTTACAAAATGAGGCAATTTAGACAAATATACTAGGAACTGCATTTACAAGGGAAATTTCGACTCGTAATAGTAATTTGATAACAACCAATGCTACAATATATACAGGAATTTGTACTATTCTGTTATTTTATAATGTTACTTAAACTTCTTTGCTAATAATATTAGGTATCCAGTTTTTTAAAAAAGGTACTAGAATAAGTTATTCCTATCAGAGGTTTGAATAATAATACTGAAATTAGTTATTCGGAAATAAAATAATTCAAATTTTTAAAAACACTCTGATGACCCTCAAATCTTTTTTCCACTAAATAAGATAGATGGTATTTTTGTAAACAAATAACTCCTTAGAAACAATACTATGATAACTAATTTTGACATAACTAAATCCAACATATTAGTTATTTGATATACGTCTCAACAAATGAAGCATGGATTCACAAGGTTCAACTGAACTTAACATTTTTAATACATAGTATAAATATTTATGTTATAAATCACTAAAATTCAACAAATATTAAATTCTAAGTACCTGCAATTGGGAGTTTTTTCTGTAGCTGCAAACACCATTATCACCATTCATAGGTAAAGATTCTGGCATTTTTTAAAATTTATTTTTCCTATTTCTATTTTTTTGAATGTTAACAGATTTGAAGTTCTAATTAATAAAACTTATATATATAGTTGTAAATAAGTAGCAAAAAGACATATAAACTTTCTAATAATTTATTTCATTAGAATATATATATATATATATATATATATATATATATCACATTAAATGAAAAATTTGCTAGTTAAGACAAGTTGGACATATGTGAATGGTATATTTAGGGATGAAAGAAAGGCATAATGTTGGGCTTAAAATTTGATAAAAATAAGAAGCTACTTATAAGGTGTATAAGTTTTTTTAATATCGAAAGATTTTTGATGAAAATCATGTAAACTTGATTTGAAAACGGATAACATTAGTATTAAGATTATTTTGACTTTGAGTCCAACTAAATGTCTTAAATGACGGGTCATAATATCATCATTATGAAATAGATAAAATTTACAAATAATTATTTTTCAAATAGCCATTAATCATGAAGTCTCGTCGGGAATCAATGCTATACTAAATTAAACTGTGTTATTTCATTAGGATAACATTCGCTTAGTAGTTTTCTAGCTCGATTATGAAATATCATATAGTTTTTTGAGAAAAATTGTGTGTTCAAAGGTGCATAATTCATGAGTTAATATACATGAAAAATGGTGAAAGTCGGGAAATTTCTAAAAGTTGGCTCGTAAATGCGAAAATATGCATGAAAAAAATGGAGAGACTATATGTAATGCTTCCACAACTCATTACGGAGGTCCTCATATAATTTTTTCAGAAATTTTTTTTGGGTGCCCTAAAGGCGCTAGATCCATGGGCTAAAACACACAAAAAAGGGTGAAAGTCGGGTAATTCCTAAAAGTTGGCTCGTAAATGTGAAAATATGCGTGAAAAATGACGGAACTATACGCAATGCTTCTCCAACTCATTACGGAGGTCCTCATATAGTTTTTTCAAAAAAAAAATTCAGTGGCCCAAAGATGCCAGATCCATGGGATTATACACACGAAAAACGACGAACGTTAGGTAATTCTAAAAAGTTGACTCGTAAATGCGAAAGTATGCATGAAAAAAATGGCGGGACTATGCGTAATGCTTCCCCAACTCACTATGAAGGTCCTCATATAGAAAAAAAATTGGGTGCCCAAAGGCGCCAGATCCATAGGCTATAATACACACGAAAAATGGTGAAAGTTGGGTAATTTCTAAAAGTTGGCTCGTAAATGCAAAAATATGCGTAAAAAATGACGGTATTGTATGTATTGCTTCCGTTATTCATTATGGAGGTCCTCATATAGTTTTTTCAGAAAAGAAATTTGGTGGCCAAAGGCGCCAAATCCATGGACTAATACACGCGAAAATTAATAAATTTAATTTTTCCCGCTATGGGGCTCGTTTGAACCTGAAAATGTGTTTGTTTGTCTCTCGAGACCAACTCACACCATTAATAAGGTCATAACAGACGTCCATAATCTATGAAATTTAAAATTCCGTAAAATTAGTTATTTTCCAAAAACAGTATTCATGAAGGCTCTTCTTTTTAAAAAATCATTATACTAAATTCCTAACTGCCAGATCATACAAAAAACCAAAAAAACCACATGCAGAAATTAATTATTTTAGTATTATTTCTTATTGACTATCTATTTATTGTACTAATAATAATAATAATAATAATATGTATTGTATAATTTTAAAAAAAATATAATTTCTTAAATAATTCTCCAAATTTTTCAAATTTTAATTATGTCACATAAATTGTAACAAAAGAGTAACATGTATTAGATAAGTTTTGAAAGGTCACCAGCCATCACTTCATTAGATAAGTTTTGAGCCGACATTCCTTTTTATATCATTACGTAAGTATTCGAATATTGTATAAGTTTACGATAATAAGATATATAACCTTTTTTAAATATATCAAGATAATTATAAATAAAATTGATATCATGCAATTATTGTTTCTTTGACATGACTATACTATCTATATAATTTTTATATATATCCTATAGACATTGGAAGAAGAAGACTATTATTAAAAAAAAAAGAAGACAAATAGTCAAAATGTCAACATTTTTTCCTATGAATAATGGTGATGCTGTTTATAGCTACTCAAGAAACTCCCAAATACAGGTATATCTCTTACACCATTTTTGAATCTCAACATCTAGTAACTTAGAGGTTTGCTCAACGGATTATTAGCTCAGTGATAGAGTGTGTCTTCTGATAATTGCGTTATTGTATTTGTTTGGGTTGTTAGGCTCCTTAGGAGGACAAATAGGGTGATTTAATGAGATCTAATATAGATTTATTCAACTTATAATAGTGGGATCCAAGTGGTCTAAAGGGACTACCATGACTCCTCTCTTCTCGAGAGTTCATGCATCTCTTATCAACATATGTATATATGTTAGATTAAGTCAAGCTGAAATATTCAACATGTTGACCTTAGTTAATTAGAAGTCGTAATTGTTGTCTAATGCACTACTTTAAAAAATAAATAATGAAAATTGATCTAGAAAAATGATTTGAGGAGGTTGGGCTTCTTTTTTTTTTCATACCTCAAATAGGAGATCGCGATTGATATTGAAAGTCGACCTCTAGAGATAGAGAATTAGTTATGCATATGATAAAAATTCTTGGTCAAATGTATATGTTCATATATGTTATGACTAATGAAGATATATATGTGTGTTTTGTAGAGAGAAATATTAGATGGTGCAAAGGAGATGATGAAAGAAGCAATTATTAAAAATCTTGACATCAAAAACATATTATCTTCTTCAAACAAATTTCATATTACAGATTTGGGATGTTCAATTGGACCAAACACTTTCACTTCAATGCAACATGTTGTACAAGTTGTAAAGGACAAGTACTATGATAAAAATCTTGAATTTCAAGTATTTTTCAATGATCATGTCACTAATGATTTCAACACCCTTTTTCGTTCACTACCTGTTGATCGATCCTACTATGCATCTGGAGTTCCAGGATCTTTCCATGGTAGATTATTTCCATCACGATCGATACATTTTGCTCATTGTTCTTGTGCTATACATTGGTTATCTAAGATTCCAAAAGAGTTGTTAGATAAAAATTCCCCAGCATGGAATAAGGGATTGATTCATTATGCTGGTGCATCAAATGTTGAAATAGTGAATGCTTATGTTGCTCAATTTGAAAAGGACATGGAAATGTTCTTTAATGCAAGAGCTGAGGAGATTGTTCCTAGAGGAATGATGGTGCTAATTTCACCATTTTCAGGCTGGGATTCTCTCAATTTTCTTGGCTCTAGTCTGATGGATTTGGTGAATGAGGTAAGTAATTGTGTCGTCACATCCTCTATTTCGTTTGAACTTAAGTTATATACATCGTCAATATACTTTTTCTTTTTGTACTATGAGGTCACCTAAAGGCAAAGGCGAATCTAGCATTATAGTTATGGGTTCAGAAAAATTTAGTAGCTTTGGTTCAGTTATTATATTTGTATTAAGAAATTCACTTAAGATGTATAAATAATTTATTCTGAATCTAGCTACTTGTTATTATGTTTTAGAATTCATAACTCATAAATTTAAAATCATAATCCTTCTCTGCCTATAGGATACTATAGGTAAGTTTTCTTAAAATATATATGAAATTTGTCCTTTAATTTAAAGATAATACTGGAACAACAACAAAAGAGACATTTAATGACAATAATTTTTTCTTTTAGCGAAATATTTAGCGGCAATTGAGTTAATGACATTCCATCTAGAGTCATTAAAGCTTTTAGCAATATTTGTATAGAGTCGTTAAAGCTTTTAGCAATATTTGTATAGAGTATTTGCTATAAGTACCCATATTTATTATTGCCGCTAAATAAAATATTGCGACAAAGATATATATATATATATTTATTATTGCTGCAAAATGCATTATTTGTTATAGTTTAATTACCTTTAACTCTTTCATTTCACATGATATTTTTTCCCTTTTTAGTTTATTTAAAAGGAAAAAAAGATTTAAAAAAATTGATACATTATTTACTTGTAGACTCCTTAATGAACTTAAACTTCTCATTTTACACCCTCATGCTCTCATAATCATATAAAAATCATGAAACATGTAATGAAATAAGTTCAAAGTATACTTTTGACATGTATACATGTGTGATGTGTCTATAAAGGCAAATGTAATATAGATATAGATA
>JAJOOE010005094.1:0-18027 GCA_036250405.1 Solanum raphanifolium
TATAATTGAATATCTATATTTTTGTAGATGGATCATCGTTTGTGGATGTATAATATGCATTATGAAACTGGTGCTGGTTTGAAACCTGAGTTTATTGAAGGTGTTAGAAATTTTATTGAACATACAATGACACTTGACATTTTCAAGAATAATGGATTGGTTAGGTGTCCTTGTAGTGCATGTAAGTGCTTAAATATTTTTAAACCAGATAGAGTTATGGTTCATTTGTACCGTAATGGATTTAAGCCTAGATATTTTGTATGGATTGATCATAGAGAAAGTGAGGATTGGATGATATGTTTTATAATTCGATGCCTGTGGATATATATAATATGGTTGCACCACATGGTCAAATTAGGGTTGAACATGATAGGGTTCATGAAATGATGAATGATGCTTTCGGGGTTCAAGGTGGGATGGAACCGGAACAATATTTTGATGAAACTCCTAATGAAGAAGCAAGACGCTTCTATGATCAATTAGAAGAGTCTAGTCGTCCACTATGTGAAGGGAGTCCGCATTCTGCCTTGTCAGTTGAAGTTAGATTAATTCATATTAAATCATATTAGAATGTTCCTTATGCGGCTATGGACTCAATGGTTGATCTTTTGGGTGAACTAGTTAATCCGGAGTTTAACATACCAAAGAACTTCTATCAGGCAAAGCGTTTGGTGTCCAAGTTAGGATTGACGTATGATAGAATTCATTGTTGTGTTAATGGCTGCATGTTGTTTTACAAGAATGATAGTGAATTAGAAAATTGTAAGTTTTGTGGACATGCTCGTTATAAGAGGACTCCGGCTGGAAAGATGGTCCCAGTTCAGGCGATGCATTATCTACCTCTCATTCCTAGGTTAAAGAGGTTTGTATGCATCGATGAGGTCTGCCCCACATATGAGATGGCATCGTGAATATAGAAGGCTGCCATGTGTCTTGTCTTGTCTCATCCATCTGATGGTGAAGCATGGAAGCATTTTGATAATGTATATCCTGATTTTGCTAGTGAACCAAGAAATGTTAGATTGAGGTTGTGTTCAGATGGCTTCACACCATTCTCTAATAATGCTTCACCTTATTCATGCTACCCGATATTTCTTACTCTGTATAATCTTCCTCCTGAAATGTGCATGACCAGTCCCTACATCTTTCTAAGTTGTGTTATTCCAGGTCCCCGTAATCCAAAAAGTTTGATTGATGTCTATCTACAACCATTGATAGATGAGCTCAAACAATTGTGGTTTGAAGGCGTTTTGACTTATGATATATCAACTAAGCAGAATTTCGTTATGCGTGCTTCTTTAATGTGGACTATTAATGATTTTCCTGCATATGGGATGTTGTCTAGTTGGATGATAGCTGGAAAGCTAGCATGTCCATATTGCATGGAAAATAGTAAGGCATTCACTTTAAAGCATGGCAGAAAAAATACATGGTTTGATTGTCATCGCCAGTTCTTGCCAATGGATCATGAGTTTAGAAAGATGAAAAATGCATTTAGGAAAAATAAGGTTGAAAGTGAACCCCCACCTCCATTACTCACAGGGCATCAAATTTGGGAGAGAGTTTCTCAATTACCTAAAGTTACAGAAGCTTCATCTTCTAGACTTCCTGGATATGGTGTTGAACATAATTGGACCAAACAAAGCATATTTTGGGAGTTGCCGTATTGGAAGGACAATCTGCTACGACATAATCTTGATGTGATGCACATTGAAAAAAATTACTTTGACAATTTGTTTAACACAATGATGGATGTTAAGGGTAAGACAAAAGACAATCCAAAAGCTAGAATGGACATAAAGGAATATTATAGGAGAAAAGAGTTATGGCTGCAGGAATTACAGAATGGTAAAATAGTTAATCCCAAAGCCAGCTTTTCATTCACATTGGATGAGAACCATGAAATTATTGAGTGGGTTAAAAATTTGAGGATGTCGGAGGGCTATGCTTCGAATTTAGAAAAGCAGGCCAATATGAATGAAGGAAAATTGATAGGTATGAAAAGTCATGATTGTCATGTGTTCATGGAAACTTTAATTCCTATCCCTTTTAGCCATCTACCCGAAAGGATATGGAAACCAATCACAGAGATAAGTCTTTTTTTAAAAGATTTGTGTTCTGGAAAGTTGTTGGAGAGTAGTTTAGACAGGATGGAGGAAAATATTCTTGTTACTACACTAAGTTTGAGAAGATATTTCCATGTGGTTTCTTTGATGTGATGGAGCATCTTCCAATTCACCTTGTACAAGAAGCCCGCCTTAGAGGTCCGGTTCAAACAAGATGGATGTATCCATTTGAAATATTCACTAAGTTATATATATTCGCCAAGTCTTTTATATATTAACATATATATACATATATACATGCAGAAAAATTGACAGTTCGAAGCAAATGATTAAGCAACGGGGAAGGATCGAAGGATCATTTATTCAAGGTCATATTGGGAGAGAAACTGGTGATTTTTATTCTTATTACTTTGGTGATGATGTGTCATGTAGGAGAAACAGGCTCAATCGCAATGATGAAGGCGATATTGATCCTTTATTTCCACCGATATCAATTTTTAATCAAAATGGTCGAGGATCTAAAAAACGTGGAAAGCGAGGCTTCACTGATATGGAAATGCAATCAGATGTGATACATATTTTACTTAATTGTCCAGAGATTCAACCATATGTCAAGTACGTGTTAAAAATATGTTATTAAATTACATACTAATAAGTGATAATTAACTAACGAAATACTTGAATGTAAAATGATCAGCTTGTTCGTAAACACATGGGGTAATGAAGTCATCTATACAGAATTTTCCAAATGGCTGAGGAACTATGTAAGTGTGCAATCACTAAGTATTTAATAATATATTCATGTTATACTAAATTATATTACCTGAAATAACAATCACGTAGGTTTACGATGAATACTCAAGTGTCCAACATTTGCAATTAGTGAAAGAAGTAGCACTTGGACCTGAATCTCAAGTACTGACAATGAATAAGTATTGTGTCAAAGGTTTTAAGTTTCAAACTGAAGAAGTTTCTAGGAACAAGAAAACAAATAATAGCGGTGTCTACCTACAAGGTGATGTTGATGGTACTGGTCAAACTATTGAATATTATGGTGTCATTCAAGAGATTATTGAAGTGAGGTATTCAGGT
Organism: Solanum raphanifolium; assembly: GCA_036250405.1. Taxonomy (NCBI): domain Eukaryota; kingdom Viridiplantae; phylum Streptophyta; class Magnoliopsida; order Solanales; family Solanaceae; genus Solanum; species Solanum raphanifolium. The sequence goes on from JAJOOE010005094.1 coordinate 3,159, forward strand.
TGGCCTAAGAAGAAGATTGTATTGTTTCGGTGTGAGTGGTTTGACCCATCACATAGAGGCACAAAGGTGGACCATCAATATAATAAAATTGAAGTTAAGCACACCAAGAAATACAGAAGTTATGATCCTTTTATTATTGCACAAAATGCTAAACAAGTGTATTACGCTTCATATCCATTGTGTAGAGACAAAGTTGATTGGTTGGTTGTTATAAAAAGTAAGCATGTGGGAAGAATTGAAATGACAATGTCTTAGATATGGCGTATCAAAATGATGTTGCAATTGTTCAACAACAAGTTGATGTTGAATTGGAAACCACACTACAACATCATCAACACATATTAGAAGAAGTATCTGATGATGAGATACTGAATGTTGAGGAAGAAATATCTGAGAATGAGGAAAATGAATCATTTGATGACGAAGAATGGGACGATAATGAAAATTAAACAACTGATGAGGAAGAATGGGAGAATGATGGAATTGAAACAAGCGAAGAGGAATAGTGTAGAATTAAAGCTAGCTAGTATATATATGTAAGTGTATTTTGCTAATTTTATTGAATTTATGATTTTTATATATATTATACATGTAAATTTGCATATAGATGTCATCAGGCGATGATAGTGATAGACATCGCAAGCATCTTGAAGTTAGCCAGACTAAATAGGCTAAAAAGAAAAAGTCTAAGAGACCCATAGATCATGAGGATATTGCAGGATCTATTTCTTCTGCACTAGAGCTCATCAGTCATGATATTCATATACTTGCTGTTCTATTTGGTACGGCAGATCTTCGGCAATATTATCCTAATTACCGTCGACCAGTAGTTGCTTACTCTACTTCACAGGCAGTGCCTTCAATACGCTATGAGGACCTACCTTTACATGCTATTCGTCAAGGACGACCCTTATTGACAGGTACTCCATCTCCCACAGGTACATTTCCTCAGTTATCTACCATTAGGATTAGAGATTCTAGTAGCAAGCAGTCAGATGCTATTGTCGATACGCCTCCATTGACTCAGTGTTATGTGCATCCTGATGTATCACCCTCATCTATAGCTACACCTAGTGCTACTCCAGATGAGATGCTTCCTCTAGTTCCTGTCTAGAAGGACAGACTTGGTAGAGTCATGATTGAGCCGAATGGATCATCATAAGTTTCTTTTGTTATCTATTTGTTAGTTTATTTTATTTATTTCTTATACTTTAATATATTATTCATGAACTAACATATTTATTATGTTTTTTGCAGGTGGCATCCGGCAAAGGATGCTACCCGGGCTTTAAAAGACTGTGTTAGGATACTATATACACAGGCTTATCACTATTGGGGCGAAATCCCAAACAATATACGCTAGGCAATGTTTAATAACTTTCAGGTATATATGTTTTAGTTAAGCTTAGTGTACTTTACTTTTTTCCACTATCGATCTAATTAACGTTATTCAATTTTTTTTATTCAGACTATGTGTACTTGGGAGCCGAGGCACAATCATGTCCTTTCAACCACATTTGACAGGAAGGCATCCGCTAGACTGTCTGCCTGGCTAAAGAAAGTTCGGGATAGTGCTAAACGTTCGGATTGGATGTTGCCGCATGTTTTTGCTGATCTGGGTTGGTATTGGAACACATACAAGTTTAAGACAATATCAGACCAAGTCAAAAAGGCTAGAGGCAGTCTTAAGGGTGGCTCGTTGCACACCGGAGGTGCAAAGTCTGTTGGAACAATTGTAAGAGAGATGGTAATTAGTTCTAATTCAAACTTTTAAATAAATAATTAGTTTATTCATATATATCGTTATAAATTTCAATTTTTTATTTATAGGAAAATGAATTGGGACGCACTTCCATTGCACCGGAGGTTTTCAAGAAGACTGATGTCAGGAAGAAAGAAAATGAGTCGGATCCGGATGTGTGGGTGGAGGAAAGAGCCGAACAAACTTTTGTAAATTATTTAATATGAATAATATATATTAATCATGAATATATTTATGATATGCATATATATTGATGTCAATTTTATATTTAATATGCAGAATGAGTTTCAGCATTACGTCGCTGAGAATCTAGATAGTTCGGTCGAAATGAAACCTGAACTTTCCACCCAGATTTGGAAAGAAAAAGTGATAGGGGGGACACACAAGGGTAGAGTCTATAATCTAGGCTCTCGAAACAATGTAAGACGACTCCAGTCAAGCTTAGAAGGAATTGGATCGTCAAGTCAAGCCGAGGCACTTGACGGTGTTTAGATTGCTGCAATGTCCGATCAAATATCTAAACTTACAGTTGCACTGGCAGAGTCGGAGCAGAGAAGAGTAGCTGAACAAGAAAGAGCAAGACCGTTCAGCAAATCCAAAAACAAGTGATGAACCTTGCTCGTAGAACTACTACTTCGGCTCCCGAGGAAAGCGACGACTACAGTACTGATAGTGAGGATGATTGTGTACGACCCACTCCCTAGTTTACATCAGTGAACTTTTATGATTTTTTTGTAATTTTGAAAAACTTTATAAGTCTTTAAATTTTGATTTAGATACTTTCGAATGTTATTTTAAGTTTCTTGTTTTATGTTTTGTGTAGATTGTTTATAATTGTGTATTTGATTGGGCTGAATTGTATAGATCAATTGAATTGAATTGAATTGCAGGTGGGCAGCAGTTTCTGCTATCAAAAAAATTACAGAAAAAGCGATGGAACACGGTTTTGTCCGTCGCTTTTCTAGGTTTTAATTTTTTTTTAAAACGCAGAAAAGCGACAGACAGGGTCCTTTTGTCCGTCGCTTTTCTGGATTTGCATAAAATATAATTTCCAGAAAAGCGAATGACAGGGTCCTTTTGTCCGTCGTTTTCTGGGATTTTCAAAAATCAAACTTCTTCAAAAGCGACGGACTGCATCGCCTTTTGGAAATTTAAAAAAAAAAAAGAAAATTAAAATATAGCGACGGAGTCCGTCGCTTTTGTAAAAAAATTCAAAAATGCGACGCGGTCCAACAACGTTGTCCGTCGCTTTTGGAAAAGTGTCGAGCCAAAAAGCGATGGACATAATTGCATCGCTTTTGGCCAAAAAAGTGATGGATTGCGACGCTTTTGTCCATCTCTTTTTGGTAGTTTTTTAGTAATGAGTGCAGGGACTTTGGGGTTGCTTGGGTATTGTAGGAACTCAGCTTGATTAGACTGGTAAATATGATGTTATCCATATCTCATGGTTAAACTTCGGATCATTCAATGCTTATTATCACCGTAGGATGGTGTTGGTTGTGCTTTGTACCTTTTGGTGGTATCTTCAGGTAGATGTGGAGATTCTTGAGTTACTCTTTTGAGTGTTTGATTCCTCAGAATTTCCTTGGTTGCCTGAAAAGAGATGTTCTTCTTTTGTTATCGTTGTTTAGTTGGTTGGAGTATTTTTAGGCCTAATGCCTTAGTCGAGGACCACATGGATTCCATGTTAGTTTATGTACTCTAGAGTATGGTCTTTGCGGTTTTATACCTTGTGTGGTTTGAATGTTATTGTTTTGATGCTGGAGATGAGATGCATTGCGTTGGAACTCATTTTCTTGTAATTTGTAGTGCGACCCTAGTGCATGCATTAGTCTTCTTCATCATTTGAGAAAGTAGGGTTCTTGCCCTTGTTCTTTTTAAACTTGTTTTTATGGGAGTTGTACTACCTTTACTCCCTGATATATGGACTTTGAGATAAAGAGGCCTCAAGGATGTGCTCGCTTTTTACTTGACCAGTTGTAGCCTCGCCGATCCTTTCTATATTTATTTTGTTCTATTTTATATATGGTCACCATGATAGAGCGGATCCAAGAGGATCACTTATGTAAGTCGGGGATCGGGACCAAGGATGTATATACGGATGTTCCCGAGTCCCTTACTGATTCTTCTATCCATGTGATCTACTAAGAAGGAAGAAGGAGGTACAAAGGTCCTACCTAGCTATCGGGGGTAGGAGGTTGGTGTATATACCTTGGTAAGTGGAACTTGACACTGGTACTACTTATTTTATTACATAACTCACATTCATATGCATTGCCTATCACTAGTATAATTGGTTGTTCTTTGTACCCGTCAGTCTTATAGGGGTTGTACGGATTTAGCTTGTTGTTGTGTTCTGGACTGGGGATGAACAAGGTTATTATTTGATTGTTTGTTTACTTGTAGAAATATGAAGGGTTGTCCTTTCTTTGATATGGTAGATACTGCCACTGCTTCTCTCTATTTGAAAATTTTATGCAGAGTTGGGTTGGATTGGCGTTTGTGGCTTTTATGAAGTATTTGTGGTTATTTTGGTTAGTATGTCTTCGGCTAATTGTTTTCCTTAGTAGAACTTTTTCGTGAATAAGTTTCTGGATTAGCTCCTCATGGTATGTCCCCTTGCCTCATTTACATGTTTATTTTATCCTTTTTCCCATGTATCTGCTTGTCTTTGATTGCGAGTTCTTCTTTATTCTTTCCTTAACTACTTGTGATATATGCTCCTTTCTTACTTGTTATTTATGCTTACCTTATCTTTGGAGAAAGACGACCGATGACTGCTGAGTGCCACTTGTTTGTAGTCATACTACAGTTTTGCACCTTACAAATCATAGTATGGGTTCTTACCGCTGATTTATCTTGTACGGAGCAACTCTTGTGATTCGAAGACTGGGGTACTCCTGACCTTTGGAGTTGCCTATCTCCCTTTGTTTTGACTAGGGATAGTCTTTATTTTGTTTTCACAGACAATTTTGTATATTTGTATTATCATTGTACTCTTGTTTTGACAAGAAGCTTGACTACAGACTGATACTAAGTGTTAGGGTTTTTTTGTGTTTATTTGATGCTCTCTCTTTCCTTTATTCTTGATAATTATTGTCTAATATTTTCCATGAAAGTATGTTGCTTCTAATTTTGGGCTATGGGTTTTGTTAGAATGTAAGTGCCCGCTAGTGATCACTGGACCAGGTCCCTCGACAGAATAATAGTGCGGAAAATAATCAACTCAAAGTAAATCAAGCACAAGGATTTTACGTGGAAATTCCCTTGCTCAAGGGAGGTGAAAACCACGGCTTGTACTCACAGGGTTTCAACTCAAATTCCATTTCACTCAAAACGGAGCACAACTTCATATTACAAATTCTTGTAACCTAGGAATTAAATATCATTAATCCCTTCCCCCTTACTGTAGAAGCTCTACTATAAAGGAAACTAAGTAATAACTCTATTGCCCACTAAACCAACTAACTCTAATTGATCTAGACTTCAAGAACCCCACGAGACTAACTCTAGCCACCTACTCAGATCTCAAAGATAGTAGCATAAACGAGAAGCAACTCTACCGCACCCACACATCAACTAACTATAGTTGACACTCCTAGACAACTCTACCCAAGAGAACATCAAAACAATGATGTAAAGAGGCTTGACTAAAACATAGATGATATGAATAAACTCTAGTTAATAAGACTCAAACTAAAGACTTAGACAAGCAACTGATCTACTATCCTTTATAACTCAGGAGTAGATTTACAATATAAGAATACAAGACACAAAGCTCAAAATACAACAAAAGACGCTTCAGTACTCCATCAGGTCCCTTATTGAGTATGAGTAGTGTTCTTCCTTGAAGATGAATATTTCTTTGTAAGTTTATGAATTTTCAGAATTTAAAACGTTGTTTTCCAAAACATGGGTTGTGTGTTTTTTAGAAGAAGACTAATATGATATGGTCATGAACCCTAGGAGCAAAGCCATTGGCTTAGCCTGCTGCTATGAAAAGACATTAACCAGCCACAACAAAGTTGACAATTATGGCTGAAAAATAGTAGATTTACCCTCATTTAAGGTCTATTTAGCTCAATAATTAGTTTCTTCAATGCCTAACGTTGTCTTTTTCAAATCAAATGTTTATAATTTGCATGTCACACCCCGAGCCTACACCTTGAACATAGCCAGCACTCGAGAATCATTTCTGATCCCCAAGTGAACCCTTGACCTGGCTGACTATTTACCGGAAGACTTACTCAAGAATAAAGAAGCTTTAAAAATAAAATTTAGAACATTCAAACTCAAGTAAATGCTTAACTCAACAGTTTGAAAATACTTAAGTGCAACAATAATAATAATTTGCAAAACAATCTCAAAACATCTCAAACAAAGGGAAATATTGAGAGACTCATCAATTCTAACTATATATGAAGCCTCTAATACTAGGATAAAAGTCGAGACAAGACCCACAACAACTCAACAATAACATGAAATTAAATTGTGAAATCCTCCAAAAAGCAAGGAGTCTCACCAAAGTTGTTTGAAGCGCTAAGTGATCTCAACGAAACGCCTGTTGATGATCCTGAACACCTATATCTGCATCATAAAAGATGCAGGTCGAATGACATGAGTACATTGAATGTACGAGTCTGTAAGCTAAATAGCAAACAACTGAAAGACAGGACTACAATAGATGTAGATATATACTCAGATGAATGTAAAGAAATAAGGAAGTGAAATCATTAAAACTTTACAAAAATACTTTCTCATTCTCTGAACTTTAGCATAATAAATGATACATAAAAAAAAATACACTTTAACTCTATTGGGAGATTCTCTAACAGACAACCATCACTATGAGCTAAATGATGATACATCGTCTTGTCCACACTGTCAGAACTGTCATTTATCGTGTCGGGATATAGAAAACCTCAACTAAGTGGATCCACTAAGCAATGCCCAAAAGCGCTAAAGATTCATCTAAAAAGTATGATCCTATACCCATGTTGGCAAGACATGGTTTATGAGGGCTGTGAGTTGTCTGAACTCTCCCTCATATCGATGCTTAATACTATTCCCAATAATATTTACCTTTACTCAATGTATGAAAACATTACTCCTTCTCTGGTTTGAGATAATTGCTCAACTATCCTCTTACCATGCACAGGTATTGAACGCCAATTGACATTACCATGCACTCCACAACAAAATGGTGTGTCTGAAAGGATGAACACAACAGTAATGGAGATGTTCTGGTGTCTTTCGCTCGAAAGAAAGATCCCAAATTAGTTTTAGGTGGAGGCAGTCAATACCTCCGTATATTTGATGAACGGATTGCCTACTAAGGCCTTGCAGGACATAAATCTATATGAAGCTTGGTGTGGGAACAAACAATCAATACACCATCTTAGAATCTTTGGGTGTATATGTTATTATCAAGTTCTAGAAACAAAGAGGAATAAGTTGGACAACAAGACCCATAAGGGGTAATAGTTTATCCAAAGGATAAAGGATTTTCTGTTTGAAAATAGAAAGGTTAATTCTCAACTGAGAAATGAAGTTTAATGAAACAGCTGGTTGGGATTGGAATAATTAAAAGACCTCTTATTCTGATTTATTTTCAAAAGAGCAGCCTCAACTTCCAAAAGATGAACTAGTTGATGATGTACCATTGAGGGGAACTCGAACTTTAAAAGATGTCTATCACCGGTGTAATTTGGCATGAAGGAGAGATATGCAAGATGAACTCGACATGATCAAGAAGAATGGAACCTGACAACTTGTTGACAAACTTAGAAATCGCAAGGTAATTGGTGTAAAATGGATTTTCAAGACAACTCAATCCTGATGGCTCAATTTGCAAACATAAGGCTAGATTGGTGGCGAAGGGATATGCACAACAATATGGTGTTGATTACCAGGAAATATTTGCTCCAATAGCAAGGTATGACACAATAAAGCTTATTCTTGCATTTGCAACTTATAATTCCTAGCAGATTCATAAGCTTGATGCCAAATCGGCTTTTTTGAATGGTTTGCTTACTGAAGAGATCTATGTAGATAAATCTGATGGTTTCTCAGTTCCTGGTAAAGAGGATCGCGTTTATCTCTTAACGAAGGCCTTGTATAGCCTAAAACAAGCTCCAAAAGAATGGTACGAAAAGATGGCCAATCATCTCATCCAACTTGGCTTTAGTAGAAGTCAAAGTGAAGCTAATTTGTATGTGAAATTCGATGGCGGTGAGTCCTAAATTGTCTCAATTTATGTGGATGACATGTTTGTGACAAGAAGTAAAATTGAACAAATCTAAAGGTTCAAGGATGAAATGGAGAAAATCATTGAAATGATTGATCTTGGAGTCATGAAGTACTTCCTTGGCATGGAAGTGTTGCAGTCCAGTGATGAAATTTTCCATATGCCGGTAGAAATACATTTTGGATATTCTAAACAGGTTCAAAATGCAAGACTGCAAACCTGTGAGTACTGTAATCTCTACTGGTGTGAAGCTTGGAAAGGATACGGATTCTGAAAAAGTGGATGATAGTATGTATAGAAGATTAATTGGCAGTCTTCTATATCTAACCACAAGCAGACCTAACATTCTATTTGTTGTAAGTTTGCTCTCTAGGCTTATGCATTCATCTAGAGACACACACTTCACAACGACTAAAAGAGTGTTAAGGTATATTAAAGGAACCAACAAGTTTGGAACTTTCTTCCCAGTATCTGTTGAACTAATTATGAACATGGTCGAGTACTCTAATAGTGATTGGGGTGGCAGAGTTGATAATTCCAAAAGTACCTATGGATATCTTTTCTGTGTGGGGACAAGTTATTTTAGTTGGAGCTTTAGGAAACAAGAAACTACAACTCAATCAACAGTATAAGCTGAGTACATAGCTGCTCCATCGACTGTGGATCAAGCTATCGAGGTAAGGAAGATGTTGAAGGACTTAAGCCATTAACAAACAGAAGCTAGCAAGATCACATGTGACAACAATTAAAAAGTTTCAATCTCAAGAAATCCAGTGTTTCATGGTTGAACTAAGCATATCAAGATCAAGTTTCATTTTATTAGAGAAGTCCAACAATCTAATGAAGTGTTTCTTGTTCATTTTTCAACTGAGAACCAGCAAGATGACATTTTCACCAAGTCATTGCCAAAGGAAAGGTTTGAAGATCTGAGGCAAAGAATTGGTGTTTGTCACAAAAATGCCAAGGAGTGTTACACAATTAGAATTTTTTCCACCTTATTATTTTTAGTGTTTTTTTACTTATTTCAGTTTACTGCTTTCCTGTTTTCTAGCAAAAGACTTAGTCAAAGTTAGTTTCTTAAATATCTGAAGTTAGTGGCCCTTTTATGGTTGACTAGTGGGACACTATTATTCAATTTCAATCCACGTTGTAAGTGGCTGCTATTTATCTTTTTCTTGTATAAATTCAGATGTTCTTCATGTTAATGATATGCTGGAATTTTTATGAGTTCTTTGGGCATAATACTTCAATTCAATATTAAAAGAGTCCATGTACTACCATCCTAGTCGCTTGTCGTCCTTCGGTTTGTAGATGTGAGGTTGGTTGCGGAGAGAGTGGTGTGAAAGAAGGTATGACCTTCCATGGTTTCTCTGTAATTATATTTGTCGATTATTTCCCTTGCTTTAAATCCTATTGTTTTGTTGTTATTATTATTGAGAAAATTTACAATGGTTTGTTACTTTGTATACATTATCCTAGAACATCGTATTTTAGTATCCTCATTTGAATATTATATTTGTACAATAATTAGTCAATTTACTTTATGCACTTTTAGTCAATTTTATAATTAGGATTGTATTCTTTCTATTAGAAAGATATATGTACTCTCTATCGTAAAATGATAAAAAAAAATTAGTAAATATCAATAAATTTGAAGGGGATAATATTTCATTTCCAATAAAAAAATCAAAAAAATATTTTGGGATAAACGTGCAAAGCACGTTTCCAAAACTAGTATCTTCATAAGAGAATAGTCAAAATTATGAATAATGCATGGGTCTTATAGAAATTCACTGGAAATCATATAATTTAATTAAAACATGCATGGAAAGATTGAAATTGAACAATTAAATTAATATCAATTAAGACTCATGGAGATCACATGAAACCCTAAGCAATTTAGGTGAAATTGAATTGGAAACTTAGAAATCCTTTGGGACCCATTGGATGAATGAAATTCAATGGTGAAATCTCACATACCTAGATGATCTAAGGCAAAAAGCAATGGAGGAAAAATGAGAACTGAAGTTTGAACCCTAGTTTTCTTCCTTGAAGCTTGAGAAAATTTTGAGGTGATGAACTTGGATGAGATTTGGGAATTGAGAGGATGAGAGGGTTTGGGTAGATTTAGAAATAGAGAGGTAGTTATAGGACTTAACATTAAGATCAAAATGACATAGTATAGGCATCAAATGCATAGGAAAAGATCCAAATACCCTTAAGAAATAATTGTTGGACGGACCTATGACCCATACTGGTCAACCGTATAACCAATTTCAGAAATCCAAAATTCCTTCTACTTCCCACGAAACCAATCTATGACCTATCGTCCAGTCTCTACGGTCGGTAGAACCCAAGCTCAAGTCCAAAAATCTACTTAGTCTGAATCACTTCTACGAGTGACATCTACGGCCCATCAAAATTTATATGGCTCATCCTGGCTACTCGTAGGTCAAACTTCATGAACATGAATTTTCCAAAAACTTAACTAGACTCTACGATTTACCTTCTGCGGCCCACAAGACTTTCTACGGTGCGGTGATAGGACTCATAGTCACTGCTTCGGTGTCAAAAATCTAAACTTTTCCTTTTCTTTCAACTTTCCAATTTTTGAGGTGTTACATTGGGCTAATAAGATGATTTTTGGACATTTTGGTTATTTTTCGAATGATTGAGATGCTTGGAAATTTTGAATCTTGAAATGTTCTTTTGTTATTATAAGTGTATCTCTATTGTGTTGATGTTACCAACAAAAGTTACAACAAAATGCACTAGAGAGTTTAATTTAGAGAAAATACATAAAGTCCCCATCGAACTTAGACCTTATTTTGAAATAAACACTTAAAGTTTGCGGAAGTCCTATTATACCACTGAACTATTTTCTATCAAACTAAATATGTCATTTTGACCCGCTTCTGCACCCGTTGTGTTTTCAAACAATTTCGTCCATGATTCTTTGATACAATAGTCTTTCATTACCCAAAACGTAAAAATGTCGGTCTCATATTGAGAATAAACACAAAGCCTTTCTCCCAAGTCCCAACATTGAAAACGCACTATGCACATATTATTGATATCCAATTTTGTCCCGCCATAACATAATTAATTATTGATCTCTTCTATTTCAAACAATTTGACATAATTGTCATTACTAAATCCAAAAAAATACTAAATCATTTCTAAGTAATTTTGTTATTTTTCAGAAAAAAAATTATGCTTTTATATAGTTATATATGAATTTAATTTAGAAATTATCTAGAAAAGTAGTGTTTAAATTAAGTAGATATTTCGTTTTCCTTAAATTAATTAAATTACCATTTAAAGATATAATTAGTCTTATCTTCAAATAATTAGATAATAAATCGAAAAAGTATTTAACTTGTCTTGCTTCCATTTTGTCAAATTCGAACTAAATTGTATCAAGTTTGTATTCGATTAGAACCTATTGGACCCAATATCTATCTGTCCAACTTTTTTGAACCAATTTCAGTGACAACGCCAATGCGCCCCCTTTCTCCACTTCTTCTCCTTCAACAAAAATAAGCTCAAGAACCTACAAATCGACCAAGAATGACGTATATTCACCATTTCCTTTCCAAAATTGCACTAACCAACGTGCAAACGCAGCTTCGAGATGGGCCACGTGATGTCAATCCGTTTCATTTCCTTCACGAAATCACGATTCTGAGAACTGAAAATGGGTGTATGTCTTCATTGCATATTCTTAATATAAAAAAGGTTTCTTATTTGATTATCATGTTAATTTAATGAACTGATTTTAGGGAATTTAGCTCTTTAGGTAACTTTGAAAAATTGATTGTGGTGTCTATAGTTCGAATTTTGAAGCTTGCTCTTGTTTAAATCTAAATATTGTAACATCCCACCTTAGAAAGAGCTAAATTTAGAAAACGTTAATTTGGAAATAGCTAAATTGAGATTTGAGCAAGTTAATCTTCAATTGTGAGTTTTAGATCAACTTCAAACGACCATAACTTTTAGCACAAGATGAGTTAGGTGGCCCATAAAATATCAAATGAAAGATCTCTAAATCCTCTTTTCAACGCCACCGAGTTTTCTAAAATCCGAGTTTGGATGAGGGAGATATGCCTATTTGAGTTCATCCTGTCTAGTTAAGGAAATTTACCCGAATTAATGAGGGGTCTTTTGGTCTTTGCCTTACCCTATCAGCCCAACTCATTTTGGTTACCCAAATAGGGGTCTAAACTGATTCAAATCAGTTTTCATAATTAAAAATCACACTTAGGGTTTTGAGAGGAGTTCAAGAGGAGGAAACAAGATGGAGTTCAAGTGTTCGCCAAGATTTCTTACAAATCGAGGATTTGTTTCACCAAATCAAGGTATGTAAGTTTTCATAGTGTTGGGTTCGTTCACCCACACGCCAACCATGAGTTTCACTTTAAAATCCATCCATGGGATTCAGTATATTGAGGTTCTTGATGAAATTCTTGAGGTGTTGTTCTTCATTCTTGAATTACAATGTTTGGTTGAGTTCTTGAGGCGAGGATCTTGTTAATGAGCTTTGTTCTTGAGGATTTTCGAATATATTATTATGTAATTAAGTTGGGTAAACAAATCTAAGAAGGTTTGGAAGAAACCATTCAATTGTAGGTGAATTAGAGCCAAAAATCGAGAAAGCAAAATTCATCAGAAATTTCTGGGCAGGGGCTAGCGCGCCGTGCCAACAGTGCGCCAAAATTGTGCCTCTGAAGTTTAGGGGTTGGCGCCCCCGCACCACTCAGTACGCCAGGGTCACTGCCCCGTCCTTTTTCCGTCGTTCACCCCATTTAAGTTCTCTTAAAGTGTACCTTCACTCCCTTTATTCATCTACTATTCTAAATCACATTTAATCATCACGAGATCCTTCATATCATGAATCATAACTGTTGAATTCATAATTCAAATTCAAGATTGAGTAAAGAGTAGAGTTTGAGGAAGTTCCTTTGAGTCATTTGAGAAGTCTTTTACAAACTTTAAAACATGTTTTAAGAGTAGAGTACTTGAGTATAAGTATGACGAGAGTTAATTTTCATTTTTCAAAATGAATATATGGGAACTAAGTATTCCCAAGAGTAAATGTTTTTACATTTAAAATGAGAGGAAACCTCAATTTCCAAATGAGTTCATGAGGAGTTTTGAGTAATAATCTCAAAGTTTGAGGATGAGGAAATGTTTTTAAACATATGATATGAGTTATATTATTGGGAGTAGTATTGAGCACCGATATGGGGACGAGTTCAAACAACTCAAAGTCCTCATAAACCATGTAGCCAACGTGGGTAGAAAGGGTCAAACTTTGTAGATGATTCCTTATTGCTTTTTAAGCATAGCTTAGTGGATCCACTTAGTTGAGGATGTCTTATACCCCGACAAGGTATAGGACAGTTCTAGCAGCGTGATCAAGACATTGTATCATCACATAGCTCATAGTGATGGTTGTCGATTAGAGAATCTCTCAAATAAGAGTTATTATTGTATTTTTAAATAGATTGAGTTGTTATCTACTGTTTTAAACGCTTTATATAAACTACACCTTTATTGTCATTTTGATTTGAGTATCCATGAGTTGAGGTTGAGTTGAGTGGAGATGAGGTGAGTATGTTTCATTCTTTCCAAATTCAACCTTTTATGTTATGTTCAGTGTTCCCCTTACATGCTCGTACATTCAATATACTGATGTCATTTGGCCTGCATCGTTTCATGATGCAGATACAAGAGATTAGGGTCATCAACATGCACTTCATTAATACCACTTGTAGTCCCAGAGTTGTTTTGTGAGCCTCATTGCTTTAGGAGGATCCCTCATTTATTTCTATTATTTGAGTTTTGTTAGGATGGTCGGGGGTCTTGTCCCGACATCCCTCATAGTATTAGAGGCTTCATAGACGGTAGTAGTTGAGGAGTCATTTCCATTTTCATTTTGTTAACGTTTAAGACTTGGGTTGCCCCTTGTAGCCAGTTTGAATAATTTTAAATGTTCTAAGTTAATCATCTTGAGACTTGAGTTAAAGCGTTTTGTTATGAGTTGAGTTACTTTTGAGTTCTTATATTTATGAGTAAGTCTTCAGCTGAGTATTGAGTCAGGCCAAGGGTTCACTTGGGAACTAGCAATGGTTCTTGAGTGTCGGGCACGTCCAGGGTGTAGGCTCGGAGTGTGAAAAATACCATGATATTCTATTCTTGATGCCCTCTTCATCCTTGCTTCTTTACTAATGCAAATTGCTTTGAGTATGTGTGTGAGATTGGATAGTGAAAATGATCTATCTATGTACTAAAAGGTTTTTTTTTAATCTTATTCTTTAAGATAAATACATAGTTTGATTTATTCTCTTCTTATGTATTTAAATCTATTTTACTATGATTAGGTATTTCCAGTTTATTTTTGCGTCTTTCTATTGGTTGCATAAAATCCCATAGTTTCATATAGCTTTGGTTTGGAATTTGAAGCCAACAAATTCTATTTTGAAGTTAATATATTCATATTTCATTGAAAATCAATCATGCTTAATCTTTAGTTTGTGTTGAATATTTTCTCCTAATCTCTTCTTTTTTTTTCCTTGCATTAACTTCTTCTCAATTGGGTCATTTGGGCCCTTCACCTTTTGCACTCTCAATTTAACTAAGCCCAACAATCTCATATTTGTTTAGTCTAAAGGAATGGAAGCTGAAATATAGGATAAATGAAGTTATTATATAGATTTTGGAGGCTGATATACAAGTTGATATATATCTAACATATCTATATAAAATGATAAAAAGCGATTGTATATATCAAAATACAAAGGGAAATGGGCTAAAGGTCCAATGTTTCAAGCAGCAACAATAGATCAGACTCAATGACT
>JAJOOE010005095.1:0-20837 GCA_036250405.1 Solanum raphanifolium
CAACAACTAAAAGTAAACAATAATGTCTAAACCCCCCCCCCCCCCCCAAAATATGAGGTTTACATACCCTATTTATAGAAAAACATGTCCTAAACAAAAATGAAACAAAATAAGGAAATAAACTTTCTGGACGCGGCTTTGATCGACGACTTCGACCTATGGACCGTGGGTCGACCTACGGTCTGTAGGTCCCCTCCGTTGGTCAACATTTAGACTCTTTCCTGCAGAGACTGGAAACTTCACTTTAGATACAATCGATGGACGAGCAGAACGGAACGTAAGTTGACCTACGCTCCGTGGGTCCTCTTTCGTTGCTCCACGCTTTGGAATTTCATCAGGTACTGGAACTTCAACATCTCTGAATCATTCGACGGATATGCAAGATGTCCCACGGGTTAACCTACGATCCGTCACTTGCATCCATAGTTCCACACTTGGTTAGACTCCCCTGATGCTCCATCTACACCACCCATCGATAGACCATGACTGGACCCACGGTCCGTAGGTCACCTCTGTGGGTGGCTCCTTCTGTAGATTTTCAGTTGTCATCTCACACTTCCACATCCAAGCCTATTTCCTGCAAATATAACACAAAAACATTAATTCCTAATACAATATGGCCCTAGACACACAGAAATCTTAAGTGAAATGCATCAAAAATACCGTAAACTCACGGTATATCAACACCCTCAACTTAAACTCATTGTTTGTCCTCAACCGATGCACTAAACTCTAAACGACACTTGTGTAGAAGTAGACATACAAACTGAAGCAATCACATGGCTATTTAAATCCATTCCATTTTCTCAGTGCAAATCTTTTCTCTTAGACTCATCAAGCTAACTCATGCGGATCAAGATGTGACAAAGATCGCCAATAGACACCACAACATACACTTTTCACAATCACCAAGGTATGAACTTTCTGACAATGTAACTGGTGCCCTCACTTCAAATGAAATCCTTTTCACACAGAAGATATGAATTTTGAGTTTTAGGATTCATTCAACACTTACGCTCAGAAGTGACTTCAAGTACAGTAAGTGCTCAATACCATAGGCTTGCCCTTATTTTCACTGCTTAGACTCTCCAAACTAGTTGCTAGGATCACTATAGGACTTTCTTAGAATGTAACGTAGGCTCAGGGTCAAGTGTGGTACATTTTGGTACTTTTTAGTGACATTTTGCCCTCCTTGACATTACAATGGCTTTTTACCTCTTTTCTCAGCCTATTTTTGACATCCTTGAATCTTTTCAACATGGATGTGACTTTCGACTCTTATTTTTCACTTTCTTCTTTTTCTTTAACTTTATTTTTCTTTATTCTTTTTTGCAGCACTTTATTTATCATCTTCTTTCTTCTTTTGCACAAAGTCACATCCTCTTTATTTTCTGTTTTTCTCTTCAATACACAACTCTTTTCATACCCCTTTACATTCGGGTTCCTTTCTCATAGCCACCCTCAACTTATGTATTTTGCATAAGTTGAGGTGCACAATATCCGATGTCGGACCAGGGCCAAGATCAAGGTAACTTTCTGAATTAGCCACCCTCAACTTAGGCTTTTAGCCTAAGTCAAGGTGCACATATCCAAGGAGGGACCGAGGCCAAGACAATGAATTTAAGGAAGGTGAGTTAGGTGTGTCAAAATAAATGGTCTATTTTAAGGCTCAAACATTTGGATCAAAGGGAACATTGATTTCATTTGGTTGGATCTTTTAGGCATTAGCAGACTTATTAAAACAAGGGCCTATGATCACTTCCTAGCTTCTAGCCAAGATTATCTTAGCAGGACCAACGGGGAAAGTTCTAGATTGGCACACAACTGTTCGAACATTCAAACTTTCTCACTCACACTTGGCACATTGTTTCATTATCAGATTACCCAGCTCATGTTTTTAGCTTAAGTCATGAAGTCAAATCGGTACCTATCATGTCACATTGAGATCCAGCACATTCGACTTATCAAGCCTACAAATATAGTACATTTCATCAATTTTGGACAAGGATCACTTTTTTCATGCTTCTTTTTATGCCATCGTGCTTTCATTTTTCTACTTACTCCTACACATACATTCCTGAACATGTCGGTTCAACAGAAATTAAAACAGCCTCTTGGGGGAAAAGAACACATGCAAGAAAACCCTAAGAAAGGATTATGAGTTGGGTTACTCAGACATCACCCTATCACTCACAATCCATTTACCCCAACCCCAACAAAATAAAGTGTGATTGTCCCTAATGCATAAAAAAATAAGAAGTAAAGGATCAGGTGAAGCAAACTTGTGGCGCAAATGCGCCGAAGACCTCTTAACAAACAGGTGGGTCTAGTTTCCCGAAGCCCGTTGGATCAACACTCGGGACACCATCAGTAGTGCCCGCATCCACAATCCCAACACCCTCAGTGGTGATGTCAGCAACTCTAACAAAATTATCACCCTCAGTAGTGCTCACAGACTCCAAAATACCAACACCAACATCTCTAGCTCATTGCCGTCACAACTCCTCATCCACTATAGACTCTTGTCGAGCCTGCTCAGTCTGCTGGCATTCTCTCTTCTTCTATCTCTCGGCCTCACCATCATCCGAAGTACTACCGGAGCGGGGGAGCTTCCCTGATGCATGAGAAGAAGCATGTGGCGGCATAGTGTCACCAAATAAGGCATATAACACCACTGTATCCTACGGTGTCGTGGGGGCGGACTCGGACTCAGTCTCTGGTGGAGCTAGGAGGGCATCAAGGTCAGCCCAAAGACTAGATAACTCATTCTGGGAAGTGGTAACATCAAATGCGTAACTCAAATGCATCCAGGCGCTGGTGAACGGCTTGAACCTTACGGTCCATCATTTACTCCATCTGTGCCTCGGACTCGGCTATCGACCGCTACATCCATGGCTTCACATGTTGGAGAAGCATGGCCATCTGGGCCTCCAGCTTCTAGACACGGGCTAGAGGTACGACAAAAGACCTTGAGGGGGGAGTGGCTCTAGAAGAGCTAGGGGCTTGACTGGCAGCCAGAGATGGGGAAGCCGGGGCATCCTCTATAGTGGCTGGAGGGGTAGGATCATCACCCTGCATCTACTCCATATATGTTGTAAGGTCAGCTCCCAATGGTGGCATAGCAACCTGCGGCTCCCTGCGAGGTGCAGCTACATTGGCCTCATCCCGAATCAGGCCGATATCTAAGGTCTTGTTCGCCTGAAGCAACCGTTCACAGTGCCAAACTGGTACTTTAGCATCTCTGCAAAGCTGGAAGATGAGGCATGGGAAAGGCAGGGTAGTGGTGGCCTTGAAGTCCCTCTCATGTATCTCCACAATCAGCATGCGGGCAAAGTTGACCTCCAACCCAGCAACGAAGGCTGCAACCATAACTGCTCGGTCCCATGTGAGCACATTATCTACGTGAGTAGGGGACAAACGGTTCCGCACCAGCAACTAGAAGAATTTGGCAGCAAACGTTAGGTTGGCCTTCTTGATACCCAAGCTCGTGGTGTGGACCCACTCGACACGCTCTCCCTCTATAGTAAAATGACGGGATAACCAGTGCACAAGAGACTCCTTCTAATCGACATTCCTCTGAAATGCCCCACTCCGAACGATGTCCATTCGATAGGCAGAGTATGGCCTGAACCGTAGAGGAACCTACGGAGAGTGGTCTCAGATATGTCAACTGAAAATCCACACACTAATGTAGCCATGAGTGGAGGCTGGACTGCGGTCTTGGCCAGTCTGTCGATCGATCATCTGAGGGTGGCGGCGTAGGAAGCATAGAACTCATTAACTATCTCCTCACTGAAGGACCCTGGCTACGGACCATCCATTCGCTCCTATGCCTACGGAAGAGATCATGGATGGCGGATGCTGTGTGGAGGCTGCATGTGAGAACCCGGCGCTCCTTTGTGATTAATCTAGCCATCTTTTCTTTTTCGTTTAGCATACGAGCATCCGTGTAGATCTGGTACTGTCCATCTACACACCACCTATTAGGCTCGGCATGATTAGCTGGAGGCTCAAAACTACGAGGTACGGGTACGTCGCCCGTACTGTCTGCCTCAGAAGATGAGGCAATGTTGCCGCTGGGGTTGGAGCCAGAGCCGGACTCAGAGCCAGCTGATGAACCAATCGGTGTGGCCCCCTCCTCAGACTGGGGGCAGTGACCACGTCGGGAGTCACCGGTTGTGCTCGGTTCCTCGTGGTGCGAGGAGCAGTATGGGAGGTCCTAGTGGTGGGAAGAATATAGTCAGTGTCATCCGCATCCTCTTCAACGATCATGCGTCACGAAGGAGCGATAAATTTTGATTTTCCCTTAGCGGCATAGATTGGAGCTTTCTTGGGAGCCATGGTACCTGTGGAAGCTTAGTTAGTACCAGAACAAGCAAATAACACTTGGAAATTTTTTAGAACAAGAATCGAACCAAAACAAAAACTGAATTTTTTTTTGGACAATAGCAGAATTGTCCACCTACGGTCCGTAGGTCAAAGCTCCCAGAAGTTGGGTCTGTGATGTGAACCACAAATGTGCAGAACGGTCCGTCGATGGAACGACGGACCATAGTCCCCTCTGTGGTTCCACACTTGGTGACTATTTCATGTGCAACAGACCCAACCAACGGTCCGTGGACAGGGTCTCGTAGGTCAGGTTTGTGCCAGGTTTCAGACATTCCTCATTTTGCACTCATTATTTCAATAAATCAATTAATCAACCTAGCTCTAATCATGCATTTCAACACAATATATGGCAGTTTGTCATCCTTAGGGTTCCTATTACTCACAATTTGACTTTTTTAACATACCGAATTAGGACCACTAAGTCCAAATTGCCATTTAAACCTTTTACCCTGATTCAGTTAGTTTTAATAAACTACACACTCACATACCATTATACCAAGGGTTATTAGAACATACAATTCAACATTTAACTCTAGAATTAATAGCCCTAACAACCAAGGTCAAGTTCCAACTTCGTGAGTTCTTAATACAACAATGAACAGTGAATTCAAAGTCAGAGTGAAGTCGTTTACCTTTCAAGCAATCTAGGTGGGTGAGTGTGATGATGCAATAGGCTCCTTAGAACTTTTGTTATCCTTTGAAACCGAACCCGGACCGAGAAATCTTTGTGAGGGGCAAATAGGGTGATTTTTTTGGGAGAGAAAGGGAGAATTATGGGAGAGGAGAGTGATATGGTGAATTAATATGAGAGTTTTGGTATTTGGAGGGGTTAGAAACAGTTAGGATGGAATTTGGGCAGTAGGGGATGAATTTAAAATGAGGGTTTTTTTATTAAAATGGGGTGCGGGTCGGGTCGGCAAAACCCTAGGTTTGGACCCACGAGACCCCGTATACGGTCCGTGGGTCAACCTACAAACCGTAGGTCAGGTCCGTAGGTCACTCAACACTTAGGAAAAATTAGGACACATACCTAGGGGTCTACGGACCGTCGATTGGGTCCGTAGACCTCTGCACAACAATTTTTCTACAAATTTTGCCTTTTGTCCCTGCATATGTAGCAACCATTAGGACTTTATTTTTACATTTTCTGGACACTTTTTAGACACGAACCCTATTCTATATCTAGCCAACACTAATACAAAAACAAAACACCTGTCTAATGAGTTACAAAAATTGAAATAAAAGAAGAAAACTCCTAAATCGAAAAGAAAAACCTATAGTTGGCAAGATTGTACATCTTGGGTTTTCTCCCAAGCAGCGCTTGATTTAATGTCGCGGCACGATGCGACCCCTTGATTAATCAAACTTCATCAAGGTAATAGGCCTTAATCACTTCTTGCACACTCTCCAACTGCCCCATGTAGACTTTGATCCTTTACCCATTCACCTTGAACCTTGTTCCCTCCTTGTTCTCGAGCTCGACCCCTCCATGAGAAAACACTTGAGTGACTTTGAATGGCCCAGTCCACTTGGATTTGAGCTTGCCAGGAAACAAGCGCAACCTTGAGTTGAATAGAAGCACCAAATCACCCACAACAAATTCACGCTTTTCAATCTTTTGATCATGATACTTTTTCATCTTTTCCTTGTACAAGGCTGAACTTTCATAAGCTTTTAGGCGAAACTCATCAAGCTCATTCATGTCATTAACTCTTTGACGAGATATGGCTCCCCAATCCAAATTTAACTTCTTTAGCGCCCACATAGCCTTATGCTCTAGCTCTACCGACAAATGGCACAGCTTCCCATTTACAAGTTTGTATGGGGACATACCTATGTGAGTCTTGAATGCGGTGCGATAGGCCCATAGAGAACCATCAAGCCTCCTTAGCAATCTGTTCTATTTGCATTCACAGTCTTTGCAATGATCTGCTTTATCTCTCTGTTTGACACTTCAACTTTCCCACTAGACTGCGGATGGTAATGAGTAGCTACATTGTGACGGACTCCATATTTCTCTAGCAATGCCTTGAACAACTTATTACAAAAGTGGGAACCTCCATCGCTGATAATCGCCCTAGGTGTACCAAATCTGGGGAAGATAATCTTTTTTCAGGAATTTGGTTACATTTTTCCCTTCATTGTTTGAAAGCGCATTTGCTTCCACCCACTTCGACACATAATCAACTGTAACAAGAAAATACTTAATCCCATGTGAACTCACAAATGGACCCATAAAGTCAAGGCCCCATACATGAAACAACTCAATCACCAATATCGGGTTCATAGGTATTTCTTGCCTCTTTAAAATTCCTCCTTCTCTTTGGCGACAATCACAAGACTTGGCGAAATCATGAGCATCTTGGTGGATGGTGGGCCAGTAATACCCACACTGCAAGATTTTATGAGCAGTCCAGATACCACTATGATGCCCACCAACTGGCGATGAATGACACACCTCTAGTATACTCATCATCTCAACCTCGGGCACACATCGGCGAATAATTCCATCAGCATAAATACGGAACAAGTAAAGATCATCCCAAAAGAACTTCTTCACATCATGCATAAACTTTTTCCTTTGGTGAAACGACAAATCTGATGGAATCAGATCTCTTGCCAAGTAGTTAGCAAAATTCGCGAACCAAGGAATAAGATTAAAAGATGCAGCCAATACCTGTTCGTCTGGAAAGGCATCATTAATTTCTGCCCCATCTGCTAGCTTGAGCATAGCTTCCTCCTCTAATCTGGACAAATGATCGGCAACTTGATTTTCTATTCCCTTTCTATCTTTCACCTCAAAATCGAACTCTTGCAGCAATAATACCCATCTAATCAACCTCGGTTTGCATCCTTTTTAGCAATCAGATACCTCAATGCAGAATGGTTAATATGCACTATGACCTTAGTACCAAGCAAGTAGGATTGAAATTTCTCGAATGCAAAAACCACAGCAAGGAGTTCCTATTCAGTCACCGTATAGTTCTTTTGCACCACATTCATAGCTTTGTTGGCATAGTAAATAAGATGAAAAATCTTCTCTCACCTCAGTCCCAATACCACACCAAGTGCCACTCCACTCACATCACACATCACACATCACTTCAAATGGTTACCCCCAATCCGATGATATAATGATAGGTACGGAAACTAGCTTTGCTTTCAACTTTCCAAATGATCTCAGACAAGCATCATCAAAATTAAAATTACACTCCTTTTCGAGCAATTTGCACAATGGGTGTGCAATTTTGGAGAAATCCTTGATAAACCTCCTATAAAAGCCTACATGCCCAAAAAAACTTCTAATACCTTTAACAGAGATAGGTGGTGGAAGCTTTTCTATTACCTCAACTTTAGCTCTATCAACCTCAATACCCTTCTCAGAAATCTGATGACCCAGAACGATCTCCTTTTTCACCATGAAGTGGCACTTTTCCCAATTGAGCACAAGATTGCACTCTTTGCAATGTTTCAGTACCTCGGCTAAATGCATCAGACAACCATCAAATGAGTCACCTACTGATGAGTCCACAAATTGGACTCATCTAGGGCTATATTTTAATATAAATTGTGTCCTCGAATGCTTATTTTATCTCGATATCTGATAAAAACACTTAAGTTTCAGGTAGTTGAAGTTTTAGTGGAATCATGGACACTTAGGCGCAAAAAGGAACAAAAAGGAACAAAAAGGCTTAAGAGAACGAAGAAGCTGAAGCCTGAGCATTGCCAAGCATGCTTGGCGATTCGCCGAAGGGACGCACTCCACCCTTTGTTCCAATACGCGAAGCCCTGAAGGAGCAGGATAAAAAAGGCGATGAAAAGAGCAGTCGGCGTTTCGCCGAATAGTTTTACGAAGTAGTACTATGTCGCCCAATGACACAGAACATGACGATGCTGAAGGCTAGTGGAAGAAGGCGAAGAACTACACCAAACGATGAATCACTGAGTTAATCGACGATTCCGACTAACCTCGTCGAGAGATCCGCCAGCACTATTTTCTGAAGTCTATAAATACTAAACTCTTTATTAATTTTAGGAGAGTCAAACCATTATTATAATTTTCACATTAGAATAGTACTTTTTGATATTTTTGCTTTAAGTTTGAAAGGGTTTTGGAGACTTGAAGAAGAAGAGGGTTTCATCTTCTAGATTTGGAGTTGGGTCTGTTGGATTCTTCATTCTTGGCATGTAACAAGACTTAAATTTTCATACCCATTTGAATGCAAGCTCATTTAGGTATAAATTTCTCTCTCTTGTTCATGTCTAGCTAAAACCTCCATTCTTGAGGTGTGATTTAGCAAATATGTGTTAATATTATTGTTGGGTTTTGTTTGCTCATAGGTTAGATGTATTTTAATGGTGATTTCACCTAGTGGTTGTGGTTTAATTTAATGGGTTTGTAGTTACAAATACAAAACCACCCATGTGTTTTCGGCTTGCTAGAGAGAGGTCGCGAAACCAAGACCGCTAGACTAATGGCCTAAGGAATGGGTCGACATGAGGTTAAGCCCAAGAGGGTGAGCCCTAGTCCCATATCCTAACACTCAGCTCGAGAGAGTGAGTGGGGTAAGGCGAAGGCTGGCCTTCATGCAGCAAATGGGTATCCGAGAGGAACCCATTTGAAACGGGGTAAGTTTCCCGAGAGGGAACTTATTTCCATATAAAGCTTAGCCTAGTCACTATTAGCTTGTAAATTTCCTATCGAAAGCATGTACTCAACGATTGACATCAATTTATATTGCTGTCACACCCCAAGAACTTCTCCCTATACTTGCTCTCCCCTTTAAATTTTGTTGTTTTTATTACACTTGTGACAAAGCCCCATTTGATATTTGACACTTTTTTGTCACCTCCTTTAATTTACTATGTTTTTACTCGTTAATGTCTTTAGCTATGACTAATTAGAACTAAAATTTATTTTTCTATTAATTCTCGAAAACACTCCATTGGGACACGACCCCAACCCTTGTTTGGGTTACTATATTATCAACGATCGTAGACACTCGTACCGTAGGTTAGTGTCATTGGTCACGATAAGCATAAAAATGGTGCCGATACCAAGGAGTGGTGTTATTTGAGAATTTTTAGATTAGTAGAATTTTTGTTCTTCTTAGTTGTAGTTTACTAACTTAATATTTAGTTTTGTTTCGTTGGTTTTTCTGCATCCAAATAGGGTAAGTAAGCCTGGCGAGCAGTACTCAGGAGCTAATAGAGTTTCCTCCATTAGAGGTAATGATGTTCTGAGATCGTATCGTCACATTCAAGCAATTGGAAGGTGAAAGGATCCATGAGACATAGGGAAGATTCAATGAACTGCTAACTCAATGCCCCACTCATGGAATTCTCGGTACGATCCTCCTTGATTGCTTCTACCGAAGTCTTGGCCCCGGAAACAAGATGTTGGTTGACCAACTCCTTCCTGGTGGGATGTTAAAGCAACCGTATACAATGGCAGTCCAACTGCTTAACAATATGGCTAAAATAAGCTGAGAAGTTGAAAAGGATTTCTTGATGGCCGCACTGATGACTCAAATGGATGAGTTAAAAAGAAATATGGTAAAGGTCAAAGCTCTGGAAGGATAAATACATTCCCCCTCATAATAGAAGAAATAATGAGAACAAAGAGATCAAACGCATCGAGGGAATACTCTCAACAATTCTCCACAAGGTGACCGAGCAAGACAAAGAGCTGGAGGGATTGAAAGAAGACATCGAAGGAATAAAATGAATGATTCGGTCTCATTCCAAAGCTGTCCAACTACTCGAGGACCTGATGAGTCATGCATTGCCTCAACTCAATCCGCAGAGAAACAGGGGGTGGGCTAATGAGGATATGGCCAACCCCAACAACGAAACTTGAGCAATGATTTGCGTCGTGCCACAACCTTAAATAAGGTGCTTCTTGGGAGGCAACCCAAGGTCGTAAATGACTAGGGTTTTTTTTGTTTTTATGAATAATAGTGCGTTGATGTTGCAGGTTAAAATGAAGGAATTGTAAAAAAGTGAAGATTGGCGAGTAGAAGTCCATTCTGCGAACCGCTAAGTAGGTCGGTGAGCCCGACTGGATTCGCCGTTTGGCTCAATGCAAGTGCTATACAGAGCCTGTAAAACTCGGCAAACTCGAAAAATAGTCGACGTATCGCCAACTTGTTTGGCGATTTTGACTCAGTCCGCCAACATGATCCCCAAGAAACTGATGATTTACAGACATGGAGGGATAAATGACCACTCAGCGTATCGCCGAGTAGGTTGGCGAGTGCAACTAACATCGCCGAATGGACACAAATTGAACAACATATATGGCCAACAATCACACTTCTTCATTCTTTTTCACTTTCAAACTCCATAACTTCACACCAAGGTAGTAATCTACCTTTTCTCACCTTAAATTAGTACTTTAGTCACAGATTAGCGCGTGGAACTCGTATTTTCATTGCTGCCTAGCATTACAATTGTGTTTACTCAGCAAAAAGGTTAGTTCCTAAAAACCCCGCGCTCGCTTTTGAAGAGTTCAACCTTATCTACAATCTAGGTGTCCATTAATGCGTGTTAAATCTCTCGGACATAAGTAGAAGTTTTTGAATGCATGCTTTTGATTTATAAATTGGGGCCTAATTGTTTTTACTGTTCGAATTTCTTTTTCACTTTACTCGCCTTGAAACTAAATGTGGTGAACTGTGCATAATGGGTGTTAACCATGAATGGATGTTATGGGTCTGGGCTGAATTTCATTAATGCATAATGTATATTTGTTTTTGGGGTTTGTACTATCGATTTTGAAAAGTGGGTTGAATCTCAGGCGCGTTAGGTCATTCGGCGAGCTGGGCCGAACTCGCTGAATCACTCGGCGGTTCACCTACTAACCCTAGATCGCCCTAATTTTATATCTTAATGATGTGGGCTCTGTAACTTTCGGTGGACATATTCATGATCGCCAAAGAGGTTTGGCAATTCGCTAATTAGATCGGCGAGTCTGTCTGTAATCTTATGCTACAACGTAATTTCTAACTATTCTCTCTAACGTTTTGCAGATATGGCCAAACAACTGACCAAAGGAAGGGAGAAAGGAATTGTGATCAGTGAAAATGCACCTTCACCCAGGGGCAAGGCCACCACAACTTCAAAAGGAAAGGGGAAGGGCAAAGCCCTCAAATTATCCGGCGCAAGTTCTGATAGCACATGCTTCTACATCACTGAGCCACCCATATATAATAGTGAAAGTGCGGGGTCTGACGAAGACTACCAGACAGAGGCAAGGAGGACTGAGTTACGATCCAAAGGGATACATGATCCATCTCGGATCAGAGATAGTCAATCCATCACTCCAACTCCTCCAGCCCCAGAGCAAGCATTAGTGTTGGCACCTCCAGTACAAGGCCCCCAACGTGGATCAATGAATAGATCAAAGGTGAAAGGTCTGAGAACGATCATTGAGGAGAAACAACTTTCCATAGATGGGGTTATTGATAGGTATCCAGAGGTGATGGAGTGCCTGAAACACCACAAATTCCAAATCTTCACAAGACATCGCGGCTCTTACATACCAAGCTGGGTTAGAGAGTTCTACGATGCATACAGTGCATTGGTACCTCAACGGAAAAGGCTAGTCTCGTCTTTCAAAGTAGTTGACTATGTGGTTGTTAGAGGAAAGAGGGTAGTTTGTGACAGTGAGGCCATCAACATAGCTTTGGGAATGTCCGATAAGATTAATGATCACGACCAACACTTGATCAGAACAAAGAAGCTGGATGTGATGAAAAAGTGGTTTGCTCTGCTAGTCTCAAATGATAATGTTCCGAAATGGTTAGCAGAATGTTCGCAATCATCCAACCAATAGCCCGCTTGAATCTCTTCAACACAGAAACCAATGCCTCAACTTGCACCTCACTCAAATCGGCTGCAATGATGACCAGTAAAGTACCATCTCTCCCCAAGAGTGCATACCTCAAATGCGATGGTAGATCCCTGAGCTCAAATTTTGGAGCCTCTTCAACAAACGGTTTTACGGGTGGAGAGTCACAATTATTCATATCTAACTCCAATTTCTTCGGTTTGGAACAGAATTCGAACCTATCAAGTGCGGAAACCAATTCATCATAGTCTTCAATACCATCACCCTCAAAATTCATCATTACTGTTGCAAGTGCATTAACACCCAACCTCTTTTCAATAGACACATAAGAACCTCGCTCCACAATATGATTCACCATTGATACTGACTTGAGATCGCTTTCCTGCTTCATAGACCTACAGACATTGAAAGTTACCTCTTTATTATTCAATCGAAACTTCATCTTCCCTCTCTTCATATCGACCAAGGCACACCCAATAGCAAGGAATGGTCTCCCTAGGATGATGGGAACCTCAAAATCAACCTCACAGTCAAGTATCACAAAATTCGCTGGAAAAATAAATGACTCCACTTTCACAAGTACATCTTGGAGAACACCAATGGGCTTCTTCACAGTTTGATCGGCCATTAGTAATCGCATCGCAGTCGGTTTTGGAGCCCGTAAACCCAACTTCTTGTAAATAGACAATGGCATCAGATTAATACTAGAACCCAAATCACACAACGCCTTCACAAAATGTAACAACCCAATGGTACAAGGAATAGTGAAAGCACAAGGATCCTCTTTCTTCTGCACAAGTAACCTAGTAGCAATAGCACTGCAATGTTGCAACCTATCATCATCTTCAAAACTGACGGCACTCTTCTTAGTCACCAAATCTTTCATAAATTTTACATACCCAAACATTTGCTCCAAAGCTTATATCAATGGAATATTGATGGAAAGTTGTTTCAACATAGTAATAAACCTGCGGTATTTTCCTTCTTCATTCTTCTTTACCAACCTCTGTGGGAATGGAGGTGGAGGTCTAAGCATGGGAACAACTTTTTGGGTTATCTTCGCTTCCTTCTCTGTAGCATTCTTGGGCTCTAGTAACCTCAATCTCATCATCATATTTTTCAACCACAATTTCAACCTCATACGACATAGGTGGATCAATGGTCTGTTTACCCCCTCAAGTAGTGACTGCCACACAATGCCCATCATTCTTCAGATTCGGGATGGTGTTGCTAGAAAGTGTGCCAGGCTGTATGCATGTTCTTTAGGAAATTAATGAAAATTATTTAAGTTACTTTGAGAGGAAAGCATCCATACTGTTGGTTTTGTGAAAGGATTTCTCACGTACACATGACAACATGAGTGTAAAAAGGTTTTCTCACATAAAATATTCTTAGAGTTGTAAGGTTTTCTCAATTAAAATTTGAATCAAGATTTGGGAGCTATTCTAATTAAATCTAGCTTAGATTGGCTACTTGATATGTCTTCCATGGATGAAAAGGCAAGTGGCGATTACCTGTGCCTCTGAATGAAAAGACAAGTTAAGATAATGACTATTTTGTAGGATTTACGCTTAACACAGAGAGGATATTGAGATAGAAGCTCTCCTGTAACTTAAGGTTGTGTTTCTAATAGAATTCTCCTTATCCCATACATATGTTCCCCCATAGGATGATTGTATTAGATAGACATTAGCTAGTGTATCCTTATAAGCTAGATGCTCATGGTCTTACCTTGGCAAGTAGGACACTCCTTTTCGTCGTAGGGTAGACACAAGATTCCATGTTATACCTCACATGGTTTCTATGTCAGTTAAAGGTTAATCTCCCATAATATTAAACTAAGGTTACTTCTAGAAGTATCTCACGAATGTTTTAAAGATTTTATCTCGCATTTACCATGTTTTATGATTTATGTTTTCTAACCCTTTTACCTCGTGATTTAGCTTGGTCATTGCATGTCATGAAAAGTCCTTTTAGCATGATTTCATATCTTTTATGCATTGCTTCATTCTTGGTACATTCTTTGTACTAACACATACTTTTTCCTACATTCTTTAAAAATGTAGGGTCTGACGCTCTGATATCGCATCCCCATTGCCAGAAATCACTTTAGCTATTTTGGGAGGTGGTGAGTCGTCATGTTCTAAGGACCAAACCTTTTATTGCTTATTGTCTTTACTTTTCAGATATTGTATGTGATGCATGTGTTACGTCCCAATCACTCCTGATGTAATAGATGGCTTTGAGACTATTTAAACTTCCGCATCATTTTTGACAAACTCTCAATGATATAGAATGCCTTTGAAACTCTTAAACTCTATTATTATGTATGATCTATGCTAAGTGGATTTTATATGGCCTCTCACGGTCTTATACGTCATGTCACGTCTAGGGTCTACTTTGGGTCATGACAAATATGGTATTCAGAGCACAAGGTTTAGAAAGATCCTACAATGTCTCATAAGCCACGTCGAGTAGAGTCTAGCTCATAACTGTGAAGCGTGCCACATTTATGAATAAGAAGTTATAATATCATTAGGAAACTCCAGTTCTGTCATTACTCTAAGTCGTGCGATAAAGTGTAACCTTATATGTACTTTCTCCTAATCTTGATTCGATGATTTTCAGGATATGGCCCTTCGAAGAGCTTTCATTATGAGGATTGCAAATGTGAATATCAAACAAGAAGCTCCTCAAGTTCCGATCGTCCTTTTGGGTGAGCAAGTGACTATGCAGATTTTAGGGCTTCTTTTCAAGTGTTGGCACAATCCATGATGGCTCAAGCCAATAGGGATGTTGTGGTCCCTTTGAACTCGAATATGGGTATGGCAACAACTAGAGTGACATACTCCACTAGAATAAATTCTCTGAAGTTTCATGGTTCTGACGTTGAGGAAGATTCTCAAGAATTTATTGATGAAGTGTATAAAGTGTTGCTGATCATGGGAGTGAAGTCGGTGGAAAAGGTGGAATTGGTCTCTTATCTACTCAAGGGTGTTGCTTAATTTTAATTCAACCAATGGAAGGAAGAGAGGGTGGCTAATGCGGGTCCTCCTGATTGGGAAAATCTTAAGGTTGCTTTCCTTGATAGGTTCTTTCCCCTTGATATGAGGGAGGCAAATGTACTTGAATTCAGCAACCTTCGTCAACGAAACATGAGCGTGAAGTAATATATTTTGAAGTTCACACAATTGTCTTAGTATACTCCTACTATGATTGCCGACTCTTGGGCAAGGATGAGTAAGTTTGTTTCGGGCATGTCGGGGATGGTGGTTAAGGAATGTCGTACTCCCATGCTTATTAATGATATGAACATTTCTCATCTTATGGTTCATTCTCAACAAAGATAAGAGGATAAACTTATGGGGAGATCTAGGAAGACAAAAAATGAAAGGACCGGTGATAGTAACTTCTAACTTTCAAGATTGGATGAACATGGTCGTTAAGTTTTGACAAAGGTTTTCCGGTAAGGGTTCCTCCAATGATCCTCCTAAGTTCAACAAATATAGGGTGTCTAACCCTAAGCCTCAAGGAGGGAATGGTGGTGGATCTTCATTGTCTTCTTATGCTAAGTGTTGAAGGAAGCATGACGGTATGTGCTTAGCCGTCACGAATTGTTGCTTTAGTTGTTGTAAGAGCTATCATAAAATAAGGGATTTTCCATCGCTAAGGGATAAGGGAAGAGAGGGTAAGCAAACTCCGCCTAGTGGTTCAAGTTTAGTGCTCCCAAGCAAAATAGGTTTTATGCACTCTAGACTCCTCATGAGCAAGAGAGTTCTTCCGTTGTAGTTACCGGTATGTTGAAAGTCTTTCATATTTATGTTTATGCTTTGCTTGATCCTGGTGCTACCTTGTTGTTTGCGACGCCATATGTGGCCATGAGATTTGATATTCTTCTAATGTATCGTTAGATCCCTTTTATGTCTCTACTTCCATTGGTGAATCTATTATGGCTAAGAAAGTCTATAGAAGTAAAATGAGTTCAAATCGTCAATGGATGTACAAAAGATTAAACAAAGGTCTATATGATCCTGAATTTGTAAGGTGTGTACACCAATTTATCGAATTCGCTATGAGTCATCCAGAAGGGAGGGATGGCGAGAGACTGAGGTGCCCATGTAACCGAAAGAAATGTCAGAATAGAAACTTTGAAAATGTTCATACTGTCCATGGACATTTATTAAAAGAAGGTTTTGTACCGGGGTATCAGGTATGGTACTTGCATGGAGAAAATGAAGTTGTGAGAAATAAAGATCAAGACTTGTTTACCAATTCTCAAAAAAAAAAAAAAAAAAAGATCAAGATGAAAGAATGCACAACTGGGATCATACTATGAATAACCTGCCAGTGGATATGAGTGAATTAGATGATCCTGGACCAACTACGTCATATCATAGAATGGTTCATGAGGCTGCTGGTCCAATATTTGTTCCAGATGATATGGAAGAATTACCTAATCCTGATGCTCAACGTTTTTATGATATGATTGATTCTGCTAATCAAGAAGTGTGGCCTGGTTGTGAAACACACTCAAAATTATCTGTTGTTACTCGTTTGTTGCATATCATGGCTGAACACCACCTCTCTGAAAGATGTTTTGATGACATTTGTCAATATGTGAATGAGATGATTCCTCCTGATAATGTGATACCGAAAAATTTCTATGAAACTAAAAAGTTAATGAGGGGAATGAACATGCCAGTTGAGAAAATTCATAGTTGTGTCAATGCCTGCATGATTTACTGGGGAGAGGATAGTGAACTTGTAAATTGCAAGTTTTGTAATCATCCTAGGTACAAGCCTACAATTCAAAGATCTGTTTCGAAGAAAAATCTTGTACCATTCAAACAGATGTATTACTTTTCTCTTACTCCACGATTGCAACGAATGTATGCTTCCAAAGCAACTGCTTCACACATGCGATGGCACACTGAACATGAAGTTGAGGAAGGTGTGATGTGCCATTGTTCAGATGCGCCTGCGTGGAAGCACTTTGATAAGATGCATCCATCTTTTTCAGAGGAAAGTTGTAATGTTAGATTGGGGCTATCCACTGATGGGTTTCAACCATTTGGGCAAACAGGAGAACAATATTCATCCTGGCCAATAATTGTGACACCATACAACTTGCCTCCTTGGATGTGTATGAAAGATCCCTATTTATTTTTGTCTGTTATAGTTCCTGGACCAAAGAATCCTTAGCAACAACTAAATGTTTTCTTGCAGCCTTTGATTTCTGAGTTGAAGAATCTATGGAATATAGGTGTCAACACATATGATGTCTCTAAGAAACAAAATTTTAAAATGCGAGCTGCTTTGATGTGGACAATCAGTGACTTTCCTGCATATTCGATGTTGTCTGGGTGGCGTACTGCGGGCAGGCTAGCATGTCCATATTGTATGGAGAATTCTGATGCTTTTACTTTGACAAAAGGCGGTAAGCAGTCCTGGTTTGACAGCCACCGTAAGTTTCTGCCACTAAATCATCCTTACAGAAAGGATAAGAGCTCATTTAGAAAGAACATAGTAGTAACCATGCAGCCTACCCCATTACCGTAAGGTGAAGATGTCTTAAAAGAGATAGAAGAACTGGGACTTAAAAAGGTAACAAAACTTGGGGCTGATATTATTAATCGTCGTATTAGTAAGTTTTCTGTTGGAAGAAGAGAAGCATATTCTGGGATTGCCATATTGGAGTACCAATCTCATTCGGCATAATCTGGATGTAATGCACATTGAGAAGAACTTCTTTGAGAATGTGTTCAATACAGTGCTGGAGGTAGATGGTAAAACAAAAGCTAACCTCAAATCTAGAGAAGACTTGAAAGAGTTCTGTTGACGGCTTGACGCCCTGAATTACATGTTGTTGATTGAAAGTACCCGAAAGTTATTTACACACTAAAAGATGAGTCAAAAAAGTTGTTGTGTGAATGGGTGAAAAATCTAAAATTTCCTGATGGATATGTCTCAAATATGGGAAGGTGTGTGGACATGAAAAAACACAAGTTATTCGGTATGAAAAGTCACGATTGGCATGTATTTATGCAAAGATTGGTACCTGTTGCATTCCGTGAGCTATTACCAAAAAAAGTGTGGGAAGCACTTACTGAGATGAGTCTTTTCTTTAGGGATGTCACTTATACAGTAATTCGTGAAGAGGATATGGTACGACTTGAACAAGAAATACCTGAAATACTTTGTAAATTAGAGTGTGTATTCCCTCCTAGCTTCTTTGATTCAATGGAGCATCTCCATGTTCATCTCGCTTACGAAGCAAGACTAGCTGGTCCGGTACAATATCGATTGATGTATCCATTTGAGAGGTAAGACTTCATTTATATATTCAAATACTTTATTTTTTGGCAATTCAACTGATTTTATTAATCACAAAGCTTAGGGAGGAGCCAACCAGAAACCTTCCCTTCTTAGACAATGCCTAAATAACCTTGCAATCCTTATTACAATCCTAATCAGTATCTCTAATAGAAAAGCCATAACTCTAATACAAGAGAACTTAAAAGCTCAAATAACCTCCTGTTACTTCTTAAATAGAGGCATAGGTGAGTCTTCACAACATGAAATATAATGACATACAATATTTTTTTCTAAAGAACATCTTCTGCAACACCTCTTAAAGTTTATAAGTATATGCTATTTTGTACTTCCCCCCTGTGATCTGTTGTGTATATAAATTGATAATCTGCCAGAATTTCCACATATGAAACATCTTTCTTATCATCCAAGAAGCATATCGAGCACCTCTATATGATCTGGTAGTCTTCTATATCTTAAATAGTATGCATGGACCCAAATGATCCATAGTTTTTCCTTGTTCTGACTCAATAACAACAATAGTTTGCATATTGCAGCTTGATTCCAGACCTGTAAGTTAATATTCAGGCCTCTTGCACCTTTAGAAAGAGTCACCTTGGTCTGATCTTCCACAAAAAATTTCTACAAGCAGGTTCGATGAGTTTAATAATCTTTTGTGGTAGTAAAAACAGATGTGACATGTGTGCTTGTACACCAAACAATACTTCTCTAATTACCTGAAGCCTCCCAACATTTGATAGTTCTCTAGCCATCCTGTTAGTGATCTTTGTTGTAATGTTATCACTAAAGATTTGCATTGCAAAACTATCATCCTTTCTATAAAAAAAGGAACTCCTAAGTATTTAAATGGTAAGTCACCTATTTCATATGACAACACACTCAATATGCGATTTCTTTCATTTGTCCCTAACCAGCAAAATAAACTTGGTTATTTAAGTACTTTATTTTCAGCATTATGAGTTAGTAACTCCTTGAGTTTTTGTGCTATTTTCAGAAATCTCCGAAAATATAAATATAATGTTCGAAATAAGGCACATGTTGAAGGATGCATATGCAATGCACATATAGTTGAGGAAGTTTCATCATTTTGTTCGCACTACTTTGAGCCTCATGTTTACACAAGGCATAGAATAGTGCCACGGAATGACGATGGTGGTATAGGTGAACAACATGGATACGCTGGTAATCTTTCTATATTCACCTATCCAGGTCGAGGATTTGGGGAACTAAATCGGAGATATCTTACCGAAGAAGAACTTAAAGCAGCTCATATTTATATTTTACTAAATTGCAGAGAAGTGCAGCCATATGTTGAGTAAGATTTCAAACTTTTGTTTTCATTTATACACTAAAATTATCAAAAAAAAACTTACATATTCTTTTTTTTATATGTGATCCAAAGTAACTTTATTGACTCTCTTCATCAAAATTTTCCACAAATTACGGAGCAGGAAGTGGATAGGAAACTTGATGAAGATTTTGCATTATGGTTCACAGGATATGTGAGCACTTGCAAAATATCTTTCCATCTATACTTCACTTATAAGAAACTCTAATTTTTTTTAATTTAACAGGCTCGAGTCCACATAGATAATCAGTTCATCAAGGCGCTTGCAGAAGGTCCATGTCGATCAGTGAAGCCATACACTGGTTATAATGTCAACGGCTTTAAATTTCACACTAAAGGTCGCAGTTTTTCTAGAGCATCTAACAACAGTGGTGTTTCCATGAAAGGAACTAACTACAGTGCAAATGACAATGACTACTATGGTGTGCTTACTGAAATTCTTGAATTGGAGTACAAGGGCAGTACACCAATCAAAAGAACCGTTTTCTTTAAATGTGAATGGTTTGACCCCACACCAAATGTAGGAATGAAGCTTCACCCACAATATAAACTTGTGGATATCAATCATAGAAAGAAATTGAGGAAGTATGAACCATTTGTTTTGGCAATGCAAGCGACTCAAGCGTATTATGCTACTTATCCTAGCTTACGACGTGATAAGAGTGATTGGTGGGCTGTGTGCAAAACAAAAGCTCGGGGTATTGTGGATATGCCTCCGTCATCTTTAGTGTCTCCTCAAGTAGATGTTTCAGAGCCATTTCAATGTGATGAAGATGGTTTAAGATTTGATGTGGTGTCCGACAATGAAACTATTGTCCGGAATGATCCAAATGGCGAATTCATGAACTTAAGAGATGAGGATGATAATTTAGATGATGAGACAGAG
The DNA here is from genome assembly GCA_036250405.1 of Solanum raphanifolium. Classification (NCBI taxonomy): domain Eukaryota; kingdom Viridiplantae; phylum Streptophyta; class Magnoliopsida; order Solanales; family Solanaceae; genus Solanum; species Solanum raphanifolium. The sequence goes on from JAJOOE010005095.1 coordinate 20,809, forward strand.
TTTCAGGATGATTCAGAATCAGAATCAGA
>JAJOOE010005096.1:0-35078 GCA_036250405.1 Solanum raphanifolium
CCCCCCCCCCCCCCCCCCCCCCCCCAAACAAATTGGAAACATCTGATGGGTGAAAATCACATGTGGTACAACTGTGCTGCTACATATCTTGTACATAGACTAAAGCTTTCATGTGCACAGAGTCCATGGATATGAGGTTTTTTTTATCTTTTCTTTAAGGTGTTGGACTTTGTTATATAGTTGCTATTTGATGATGAAAATGTTACTGAGAGGCGAACAAAATAAATCAAATACTATGGGTGGTAGGACTAATCTGAAATAATAATTGATGTAGATTAATTTCAATGGTAGATGAATACTATTTACTTCCCTTTATCCTTAACTGTCAATCAGGCAATGAGTAATACAAAGTCACTCCATTTTTTTGAGCTGTTCTACATGAAATTAGAGTTTTTATGCAAATTAATAGGTATATAAGAAAAACCTTTCCTCTGCATGATCCAATACTGCAGCTGGGATGTTTAATATTTTGCCTGCTCAGTAGGTAATTATACACGAGTTTGAAACTGAAGCACATCTCTATTCTCTATCTCTCTTGGTTTTAGATTTGGACTGACTTCGGGTTCACTGCTTTCGACATGTTGCTCGGAACTGTTTTTTGGAGTACCAACTCAGTTATCTGTAGCTTGACCATTGTTTCTTTCCTCATTTGGCCTGGGGAAGGGCCACTGATTGAACTGCAAGTGGGAATTGCAAAGGAAACAGTAACTTTCGAGAGGGATACACCTCCTAAACTGGTGTTTCAGTCATAATATGTAGCACTTCTTTTTCGTGCATTGAATATTTGGTAGTACGCAGTATGCTAGGAACCTAGGCACTCTACAATTCCTCTGACACCAGATGCTTAAAAGTGTTGAAACTGGAATGATTTACTCGTCCGTGTAACCAGACTTTCTCACTTAAGATACTTCCATTACTCGAGCGTTGTCTCTGGCCACCTTTTCTGTGGTGACTACATGCATTCCAATATAATTCACAATTAAAAATATATCATATGAAGGTCAACTTCACAGTTCTGAGGGAGACGAGATTGCTTGGAAAAACAGATTTATGGCTATCTCCATTAATGATCGTAATTGGTAAAGCTAAGAGATAAAACTGTTGTCTCTTCATGAGAGCCTCTTCTTATGAAGGAAGTGATAAAACGAGCCTCCCATTGTTCTCTAAATGGACAAAGATGTGGCAAGTTGCTCCACCCCTGAAATATTGTTAGGTATACTAAATGTGATCTTGAAATGTCTCACCTACGCTGACTTGAGTAGTCTATTATTTTTTCTCTTCGCCGTCCTTTTTGTGGCATAAAGAGTGGCCAGCGTTTTCTATCTCTAATTTCTTGGACAAACATTAGAATGACTCTTAGCACTTATTGACAACAAATGTTCGTTGTTCATTTGGAGGTACATCCCCAATCTTATTCATCTCTCTTTTTTTGCTCACCTCCGAGGCTAAATAGTTTTACCCTATGCTTGATGGTCTGGATTTGTCTCCTCTTTTTTTTTTTTTTGTTGTGGATATTGAAATTCTGTATGGAGACCTATGAACTGATCTAGTATTGTTCCCATGTACGGAGAGACAATTGCTTAAGCATCTAATATGTGGAATGTTTGAGTTAATACAAACTAATGGGAAATGATAGCTAGGGAAAGAAAAGAAACTAGCATCTGTGTTTCACATATGTACCTTTTGGGCCATCGCCAAATCTACTTACATCCGACAGTTTCAGCATTTCTAAAAAACTAGACCTGTAGCTGTATATCTTCTATTTTCGTGCACATATTCTGTTTATTTCATCTTCCTATAATGCACATTAACAAGGATCTTCATTGATGCACTGCAGGCGTTCGAGGTCACAATCGTGCCCCTTTTGCCGCGATAGCTTAAAAAGGGTGAGCTCGGGGGATCTGTGGGTATATATGGACAGCAAAGATGCTGTGGACATGACAACAATTACAAAGGAGAATCTAAGAAGGTTGTTCATGTATATAGAGAAGTTACCATTGATCGTGCCGGATAATGTTTTCGACACATATGATGATACTCATCTAAGGTAGAGGAGAAATAGCCTATTGGTTATCTTGTTGAAATTGGTGAGATGCAAGATTTAGAAAATGGAGGTTATGGTATTGGATTTGGTGATGCTGGGTTAGATATGAAGGTGTTGGTTCCTTTTCCACTACCTTGTGATTAGAAGAAATCCAGCCTGTATTATTGGGAGCATATACAGAGGGCGGAACCAGGATTTGAACTTTATGCGTTCTATCTAATTTCTAGGATATAACATCGAATGTTAAGTTAACTGGGATTTAAATTTAATTATGTACATATATATAGTGCATTTCTCTTGAGACAAATATGACTAAAGTTACTAAGTTCAGTTGAACTCGTGTGTTGACCTCTAGCTCCGACCCTATTTGGGATTGAGAAGCTAAGTTGAATTTAGCTAAAAAGAGCTTTATAATCCTGATTTGTACGTGCATGTAACAGTTGCTTCTTAACATTACTATCTATTTGGTTTCTCAGTTTTACAAGTGGTGGAGACTTAAGATTCTGATTAGGGATTTTAAATATAGAGAATTTAATATGGAAAGAAATTAAGGGGCAACATCTAATAATTTTTAACTTTCTATTAAATTTTGAAATAATTAATTTTAGGATAATTTTTCCCCAATCAAACAAGCCCTAATATGGGTAGATTCAAATAGTGGCTTAAAAAGACTATTTGTGCAATTGCCATCAACAGAATCAACATGGTCCATGTGGACGTTTCTTTCTGGGTCCTTCCCAATTGTCATGATGTAACCATTCTTTGTTTTTTTTTATTTGTTTAGAGAGAATATTGTAAACGACGCGAATTATTAGTTTCATTATTAAACTATCGAGTATTTACTTGATTAACTGAAATGAAAGATCTGATTTTGCAATATAAGTTAAATATATCCTTAAATTCTAATCAAGTTTAGGTGTGTTTTCAACATTTCTCTCGATTTATTTATTAAGAGTCCCATGCCGCACAACAAAAGTTTGAAACCACTTGCTATGTCAAGTGGCAAATCGGGGATGGATCTAACTTTAATTAGTCAAGTAGAAGGTGTTTTTAAGGTTGTCCTTAACCCGGAGATAAAATTAATAATTTACGTCAAGTCTAGAGGTATTTCAATATTTCTCTCCTTTTTAGTGTCTAATATCTACATTGGAGTCCGATTAAATCTGAATTCATGCTTTGTAAGACTCATTTCCGAAGGACACTCTCAACAAAAGAAATTCAATTCTCAATGATCAAACCCGAAACTTCTGATTAATGATTTAGAGCTTAGAGATTTCAACCGTCCTAAATTGCATATGTAGACCCAATTTCACAATTTTTTTAAAATTATTTAATTAAACTATTAATTATTACTATTATGTTTTTTTATATTCTAATTTAAATCTAAAACCAGCCCGCTAATTTAGCTTATTCAAGCTGTACAAGAACAGAAATCAAGATAACATCACGCACACAAAAAAAGAAAAAAAAAACAGAAAGACAAAGACAGAGAGAGAGAGAAAGGGAGAAAAAACAGAAAAGCAGAAATGGGATTTGAAGGGGAAAAGAGAGAAGAGGAAGAAGGTGTAAGAATGGCTAATGATTTCTTTTGGTCATATACAGATGAACCTCATGCTTCTCGTAGAAGACAGATCCTCTCTCAGTACCCTCAAATCAAACACCTTTTTGGTCCTGACCCTTTTGCTTTTCTCAAGGTATAAATTTGATCTTTTATTCATTTTGCTTTTTGGGGTATCTTAGATCTGGGATAATGTTAGGTGGGTAGGGTTAAAAATTGAATCTTTGAGGCTCATTTGGTTATAGTCCTGGGATAATGTTGGGTGGGTCATTTGGTTATCTTGGGATAATGTTGGGATTGAATTTGTATTGTGTTTGATTGACATTCAAATTGATAACCAGATAATATTATTGGTTTTGGGTTTTCATTTGATGGTTTTTTATTTCTTTTGAAATGTATTTGTGTATGTTTCATTGTGTTTTCAAGGATATTTTTGTTAAATAGAATTGTGGGTTTTAGATTTTTCTTTGGATTAGGCATTATTTTTAAGGTTAAGGGGTAAATCTATGTGAATTGGAGTCCTTTTAATTTTTTCTTTGAAGGAATTTGCTTGCTGAATCAGATTAATCCAATTGTGAAATACATAGTAGTGTTTGAGCCTAAAGGTCTCGTGTGTGGAGTCATCTTTGTTAGGAACGTTTTCTCCCACATTGTGGATTTCCAGGGGCAAATCCGGATCTAGTTGGGTTCTAATGCAGTTACTGAATACTAGATGGGAAACCAATAATAAATAAAATAGAGAAAGATATAGTAGTGTTTCAAACTTTTAACTTTTCTGTAAAGGTATCCTCTCCTTCTCTTTTCCTGTAAAAGATGAAGAATTTTGTGTTTATCGGGATTGAGTTCTTTTGGTTAAACTCTTCTCTGGATTTCTCATAATGTGATTTTGGTGAGACAAAACTCAGCAATGAGATTCACATGATTTGGTGCCCTATCTATCTCGTTTTCCTTGATTTTCTGGTGTCATTTTCATAGTTTTACAAGAGATTAATGCTTTGTAATTTTATGTGTTTTGATTGTTGATGAAATTGATGGTGAAAGAATTGACCTTAACAATACGGAACATGAGACTAGTCATATACTGAGTTGAAATTTCTCCCAAGAGATTTGATTAGAAATTGAAAATCAAATCAGCATATGGTCTTCGATTTATTACTCGAGTCCCTCTCCTTTCTCTCTCTCCCCCCCCACCCCCCACCCCCCAGTTTTATTCAACTGTATGATCAAATCCCTTGTCTACAAAGTTCAATATTTTGATTGATAATGTTATATGATTATATTATATTCTGTTCCAGATGTCTTTTCTTAGGCAGCTTAATCGATGGTGACAACAGAAAATTCATGTAACTCATTCATGTGTATGCAATTATACGTCCTTACTAGATTCGTCGGTGGACAACCGTGGATTTTATTGCAGAAATCACTAGTGTATTGAATCTGTCTAAAATATGAGGCTGGTACAGGAACTGATTGGTGCTACTAGTTTCATTTAGACTGAGTGCTCACTGTGTATTCTTTTTAAATATTAACCATGCAGATATCAGGAGTTGTTTTGCTTCAGCTTTGGACAGCTACCTTCCTCCATGATGCAACTTGGTTGAAGATATTGATAGTCGCGTACTTCTTTGGCTCTTTTCTGAACCATAATCTCTTCCTGGCCATTCATGAACTAAGTCACAACCTCGCTTTCTCTACTCCAACCTACAATCGTTGGCTTGGAATTTTTGCCAACCTTCCCATTGGTGTACCCATGTCTGTTACCTTTCAAAAGTATCACCTTGAGCACCATCGCTTCCAAGGAGTTGATGGAATTGATATGGACATCCCGAGCCAAACTGAAGCCCATGTAGTGAAAAATGTTCTTGCAAAATCTATATGGGTCATTCTTCAACTTTTCTTTTATGCATTCAGGCCTCTTTTTCTAAAACCTAAACCACCTGGTGTGTGGGAGTTCATTAATTTTACTATCCAGCTATCCCTTGATGGAGCTGTGGTTTACTTCTGGGGCTGGAAATCGCTAGCTTATCTTATCCTATCCACGTTTGTTGGGGGCGGGATGCATCCAATGGCTGGTCACTTCATCTCTGAGCATTATGTCTTCAAGCCTGAGCAAGAGACATACTCCTATTACGGACCCCTTAACCTCATGACTTGGAGCGTAGGATACCACAATGAGCACCATGATTTTCCAAGAATTCCCGGAAGCAAGCTCTACAAGGTGAAGGAGATTGCACCAGAATATTACGAAAACTTAGATGCTTACAAATCTTGGAGCCAGGTAATCTACATGTACATAATGGATCGAACAGTTGGACCTTTCAGCAGAATGAAGAGAAAGTTGTCTACGAAAGCAAACAAGTCCGAATGAATAGGTGCAGTAATAGTCCTCCTCTCTATTCTTTGTTAATTCTTTCAGTGTTACTATGTGATGTTTCTTATTGATTATGACTCTTGGTTCTTTTGTAACAATGTAATAGAGTTCTGGCATCATGTGCAGTAGAGTTATGTAGCAAGTGACTAAGCTCATCAATTACAACAACATACCCAGTGAAATCCTTGAGTCTGGAAAGGGTAGGATGTATGCAGACCTTACCCGTACCTTCATGGAGTAGAATGACTGTTTCTGATAGACTCTCGGCTCTAATCATAAATAATCATGTCAAAGTTCATGTGTTACGGGAATTTCCATGTTTATTTTACTGCTTCTTGTCTTAAAAGGGGAAAAAGAAATGGCACATTTTGAAGCCTTGGATAGGCCTAGGAGTCTCCTTGTAGTTAGAAACAGCACATATTATCTTCATAAGCATAATATTAGTGTTAACACTACTAGAGAGTTTGGCTTGCTTATATTCTCACGATTACATTTTATATGTTGGCGTTTGATTGGACACGAAGTTTCAAAAAAAGGAGGTTTAGAAATTGTGATTTTAAACATGCCATACATGTTTGTATCGAAAGTTTTAAAAGTTTTCAATCATAAAAATACATCATTCTTTTTTAAAAATAGAATATACGTAAAGAGCATCACAAAAAAAAACAATGGTCTACTTGATTTTTCTTAAATTTAGACCACAAAAATAATCAGAAAAGTGTCGCATAAAACAACGGGTCCTCTACACGAGGTGGAACATCACCTCTATTATCTTTGGGCTAATCGCTTCGTGATATTTCATTAAGCAAATTAAAGCTTGAATTAATCAAAATGTGTCTTTTCCTTCTATATATGAAACTTGTTACATTTTGATTGTTTTTAAAATTATATTACCCTTTAATATAAAGTAATGGTACAAATTTAACATAGTATATAATTAATTAAACGATCAAATAGTTAATTTAATAATTTGTGAAGATCCACAAGCACAAGTATCAAATATGTGCATGTTTATCGATTGAAAGTTAAATATGCTTAACCAAATATTTATCACAAAAAATCAAAATCAATATTTATAAATATTTCAAGAACTAAGTGCAAATTTCTCAAAACTTTTCAAAAGTAAGTGCAGTATAATAGTCAGAGTTCCACAATTAGCTAGAACTTATAAGTTTTTTATCGAAAACAATCTCTCTATATCCCACCCCCCACACACAAAGGTAAACATAAGATCTATAATGTATGTTAGTCATTTCCCACACTCCATTTGTGGAATTACACTATGTTGTTATTATATATATACCTAAATCACAAACATTTGGAAAAAGTATCATAACTCTGAAGTAATGTAGACAATCAACAACAATCTCAGAGTTTTGGTAATAAAAATAATGTTTTCATTAAAAACTTACATACTTGGATGCATGGTGTAATGAGATTACATTTTTAGCCAAGTTGTACATAGTTTTTCTCATGATAATATCAAACACTTGTCTATGATTGCTTGCTAATTTTGAGAAAATTTACCAACTTTCCAATGAGCTCTCAAAATGTTTCTTAAAGAAAATTACTACTGCCTCTTGACTTGTGACAAAATTTAGACTTGTGGTTGTGAACAGAACAAATGTATCCCAAGTTGTCTACACTGTTAGACCCGTTGATGCTACGCGGATGTCCCAGGTATGTCATCAATCGTTTGGCTAGATTCCCGGGGTAGTATTCTTTTCACAGCAGGTGTGGTCAGTTTCTCTTTGGGAGTAGGCGGAGGAGGCCTGCTTGGATGGATTTGATCGACTTTTTGGGAAGGAACGTCAAACTGCATAACCAACAACACAGAGTCATCTAACAAGAAGCTGGAAATATATATGGCAAGCAATGCATAGTTGAGAAACGCAACAACATGCAATGAAACATAGCATACCAGCACAGTTGCAGATGAAATGAACAAGCATTCATTCAAAATAAGTGGATCAAATCAGTGTGAACAGTTTACGACACAGATTCTTCATTTATCTAGATGTTACCCATAACAGCAGTATGAATATTTGATATTTATTCTTGAAATAGTCAAAATATTAAGTACCCATGTCGAATCATATCCATACCCAACACTCATACTACTGTCCACATAAAGTTGCTTTAAGAATATATATTTGTTTTTCTTGTACTTATTTCTTCCTAAGCCCTCGCAAACAGAGGGGCGGCACAGAGTAAGCGTGAGGTGCTACTTTCACTTGGATACTCTTTCCATAACCACACTTACTCCACCACATCCATGCTTTTAATATCATGAATTTCACTCAATATCAGCACTCAATAACTTTTCAAGCAGCAACCTTATGGAAACATGTCCAACAAAGCCTAAATTAGGGAAAAAGTTAAAACCAACATAGAGCAGCAGAATGCTATCTTTTCAGTGTTTTGACTAAGAAAAATTACAACTATTTTCTCGCTGATGCACAGGTCTCATGATCACTGGTCACGACATCAGGTTATTCCTTGCCACCAAAAGAGTTGCGGGAACTTATTGTATCCACGCATGTGAGTATCTTGATCCAGTTTAATTTCTTTTACAATTACTTTGACAGTTCACTTAGTGCGACTACTTAGAAAATAAACTCCAAGTTTTTGTCAATAAAACAAACTGACCTTGTATCCACAGCCAGCTACACAAGCATGAAAGCATTCCTGCGTGCAATAAAGAAGATTACATGTCACTTGAGTGCCAAAAGGGAAGAGGTTTTCACATTTTTATTTGAAAATTTTACTCCACAAACCAATGTAGAACAACCAATTTCAATGGAGAAATCAACTCTCAAGTAAATCGAAGTATTGAAATTCTAACTATTACACGGAACAAACTAACATACTAAACTACAAGAGGAACTAAATCTACAAACATAAACAAAGACTTTTAAGTTGCCAAGAAGAACTAAGATACTCTAAGCTCCAGCGAGAGTATTCTTCATCCAAATTCATTCTAAAAAGAAAGAACACAATAAAATGTTATGACAACTCAAGAGCCAAAAGTACAAAAATGTCCCTTGTTAGGGTTCTACATTGGTTGAGGGATGAGTTGTTTTTCACTTTATATGATCTTGGGCAAACGTTACCTCATGAGCTACCTACCTTTTGGAGTTGAATTAGGCCCAAAGTTCATTTCTTCCCATTCTTAATTGTTAGCCTTCAGGGAAAATGACCTAAACAAGAGTTCTTGATATAAGATCCCTCTGATGCAAGAAGGAATAATTGGCCTTGGATTTTCTTATTTGATTCCTTCATAGTCTTCAAAGTCATGATACAAGATCCTATGAGTTATGCCTTGGAGTTCTTGTAAACTTTTTTATCTTAGATCCTCATAAATGGTCTACTTTAAGGATTCACTTGACTTGGGTTAGCCTCTAGATATGCATCATCTCGTCTCTCTTGAAGATTAGTCAAAAACAGTAACGGTAACACTAACACCATACTCACCAAATAAATCAAGCTTGTAGGCCAACTCATTGATTCTTACAACAACTTGAAATGGCTTATCTCCCCTTCGATCAAGCTTTGTCTTCCTTTGGATAGAAATCTCTCCTTTCTCAAATGTACCTATACCCAATTACCGGTTGGAATACCATGTCTTTTCCATTGATTGACATTGGAAGCATAGGCATCATTCTTGATCTCAAGATGTTGTCATGCATTCTCATGTAGTTTCTTCATTGATTTGGCCTTAGCTTTGCCATCAACACCCAAAATTTCATCAGCGGAAATGGGAAGTAAATCTAAAAGAGATACAAGGATTTAACCATATACCAATTCAAAAGTTAAAGTTGTACTAAGAATATTCTTATTATATGCAAACTCCACAAACGAAATACAACCTTTCCAAGCCTTCAAATTATTTTCAACTACGACCTTTGAAAGATTCCTCAAAGCTCTATTGGCCATTCCATTTGCCCATCTATTTGAGGATGATATGCTGTAGAAAAGATCAAACATGTTCCTAATTTAGCTCATAGAGTTTTCCAAAAATAACTCAAAAATTGTATATCCCAATCACTCACAATCGGCCTTGGTATACCATGAGGGCACGCCACTTTTGAAAGAACAAATTGGTAGCACCATTACCATTATAACATGGATCTATTCTCGAGAAGCAATCAACACCAACAAACATACTATCTTCACCACTCTTAGTTGTGGGCTTATCTCTGAGATTTGGAAGCACCCCGTGATCAAATGCCTTCAAGGAGCTGATATGGAGTGGGTGCTCAGAATGGTATCCCTTTTGTGCAAGAATCGTATGGTACGAGTAGCTGGAAGACTTACAGACAAATGTGCCCTCCCACGCAAGTGTTGGAACTCTGGTTGCTATGTCAGCATATCTGTTCAGTGCAGAGATGACCCACTGAGCTTTGGCATGCCACTGCTTGGTTTTTTCCTTATGCATCTTCCATTTTCATAGGCATGCAATCTTAACTCAACCAACTAGTGGAACTTTAGCATGCATTCCTCACCCGCTAGTTCCATATCCAAGTTGAGCTTTTTGATTGCCCAATATGAATGTATTCCAATTCGACGAGCAGGTGGCAATCTTTCCCATAAACCAACCTATAAGGAGAGGTCAGAATTGGCGTTCTATATGCTGTTTGATACGCTCACAGAGCGTCATCCAACTTCATAGCCCAATCTTCCTTGTCACACTCAATCCTATCTGTTAGTCCTTCAAAAAGCTGAAAACTGTAGCCCGCTCCTCAACAGAGGCCAAATATAGCAGTTTCCAATGCCTTTGCTGAAAATTTTTGGATTAATAATATTTGCTTGAGATGTGCTGTCTAGTCAAAGAGTTCCCTACTATCTACTGTAATAACATTTGTGTCACTCTGTCACTTATTTGAGCGCGAATCCAGTAGCATGAAACATGTTGAGGTGAACTTAGATTTTTTGCGCAAATATGTCCAACAAAAACTGGTTCGAGTTGTTTCTGTCCATGTTGCCGATCAACTAGCTGATACACTCACAAAAGCACTCGTCAATCATCACAATTTGTTCTAGGCTTAGTAACACATAGCCTAACTTGAGGGGGGCATATTAGAATACATATTTCTTGTTATTAGTTCTTATACACTAAAATTAGTTTATATTTATCTTTTGTGTTTTAGATTAGATTATTATCTAGACAGGCTTTAAGATTTATCTTTCCATTAGATATGTGTTAGTATTTTGATCAGCACAAGTCTCCTAATACAAGGACTACTCTTAGAAAGGCGGTCCCTGCAGACATGTATTTACTCATTGTGATGTCCAATACAACATACAGTTACTACTCAAAGTGTTCATAAATATATGCACATATTCAATATCCCCCAAGGACAAGGTGAGAAGCACATACTTCTAAAGTCCCCAATACTACAAGTCAAGCCAGCTAACAAAAATGATGATTGATCATACTAGATATAGGTATCTAAACTTTCATGACATGAAAAAGTTATTTTTAAGTTGGCTCAAGAACTAGCACTTACTGCCACTTTAAAAGGGATCTCTAAGCCGTCCAATACCAAACCTCATGATGAAATATTCAAGATATTGGTCCACAGAAACATGAACACTTGTATCATTTTGATGAGGTCATGAACATTTATATTAACATATGACGCAAAGGCACCCATAACTGCTCTAGAAGCTCCCTTGATTTTTTAGCAGATCAAAGAAAACCTTGCCATTTTGTCTTATGCTAATATAACAACTCTCTTTACTATACTCAAAAAAAATATATTTGTAGAAACTCTCTTTACTACTTACGAACCGGAAGAGAATAACGACCTCAGCTTGCAAAGGACAAATCAGCATTGTACTGTTAAACTTCATGTATGTTCTTGTAAGATAATGAAGAATAGCACAGCTATTGCGGACACCATGCTTATTAAAAAAAAAGAGATTATGAAGAATACTATTGAGAGTGTTGACTTTCAATCCAGACCCTAAACACATGGAAAAAATGAATTTGAACTACAATTGACAAAATTCATCGTAAAGCAAATGAACTTGTAAGAACTAAGAAAAATCACATTTTGAGAACTGTTAAAGAAAAACCAATTAAAGATAATAAGAAAGGTTGGGAGACCTCAGAGCAGCTGGCGGCACCAGGGGATCGGTCAATGTAAGCACTCCACTGTTGATCCTTCAGAACTGGATTTTTATAGCATATTTCCTCACATTCTGACAAACCTGCATATAGCTCGTTATTCCTCTATTGTAGCTTAGATCAATAGATAAGCCTATAGAGGTTTCAAATTTCAAAAATAAGACATTTCCTAAGCATTAGTTATATATAAGTGCAATGTCCTCAAGTTTGAAAGAAGTTGAACTCCGAAAGGAGAGCAATATTATGGACATTCCTTAAACTTGGTGAATGATGAATATCATCTGATGCCATCCTTCTCAAGGTTAAATAACTTAAGCTGGCGATATAAGACAACCACTAATATGGACATTTTACAAAGTGAAGGCATGGTTTTCACTTTTCTACTGTTCATAAATAGAAAGTCCTAAGCTGTCACCCATGGTAATATATTATCTTGTGGAATATAATAAATTTCTTTTCACCAGTGTAAGATTCTTCCATATGCAAGTTTTTCTACAAGCAGCACAATTCCTCACCACAACGATCAGACAGTAAACTCAAATATTCACCAGGGTTATTTCGAAACCAACAAATATAGAAGCTTGGAACTTACATTCATCCCACGTCTCTCCATCAGCATCACATCCTTTTTTGCAAAAGACTCTCCCTTCAAAAATTCAGACATCACAAAATTGTAACATATCAGCGCTAAATTCATGCCAAGAAACAAACTACTACAAGAATAAACCAACACTAGAACAATTGAAATAAAATTAAACCAGTATTATATCTTGTCAAAGAAATTACATTTTACGGAATTGTTTCGAAACTAAATTAAAAAGAGTGAACACAAAAGATAAAAGGCTAAAAAGGTGGGAGAGGGATGTTATTCTGCTAGGTCTTTATTAGCTGTAGTCCTTTTATAGCTGTGATCCTTTCATCAACACACTTACAATCAGTCGATAGAAATACAAGCTATTAATTTCATATCTGATGATGTCTATGACATGTCAGACTTACATCGTAGAGTAAATGCCAAGTAGGTTTATATTTTGTCCAACTAGCATTGATTCAGAACTATCAACCATCGTTTCAAAGGTCATATAAGGATCGAAAATCTGACAGGCCCACTCAATGTAATAAAAAGAGAGATTTGGATACCTAAACAAGGACCTGCTAACGCATCTTATCCATTCACAGCTATATATTCTTACATCTGCAGTTTTGGCATGCCAGAACCATATGGACTGTCTGCTGTCAAAAGTGCTTAAGATACACATGATGATCTTTGCTTGCAGTGGCAACTTTAACATAGAGAAAAAACCAATAAAAAATACAGTCAAACCTCTCTATAACAACCTCGTTTGTTCCGAAATTCTTTTCAGCTTTTATAGTGACGGGTTATTATACACCTATAGCAACATTTGACATGTAAATCTTATTTGACTGTTATAGACAACAATTACCCAAAAAGTATTTTCTCATTTTTTAATATTATAAAAGATTAAAAGAAATTACTTAAATTTCACTAATTAAAAGTTAAAGAAAGCAAATACATTATTAATAAATCACGTTGACACCTACAAGATAAAAAACTTTTGTTTAAATGGAATACAAATATGCGCATATCTCTCAATGCAAAAATAAATAAATTAATTACAGAAGTATGTATTGATGTTATATTCTTTGTTGAAAGTGGTATATTAAAAATTCAAAACATCTAGTCAAAATACTAGACTTGTTATTGTCATCTTAGAGATTCTATTTCTAAATGGGGCTTTAGGATAGTGAATCGGTACTAGTATTTTTTCATTATGAAAATAAATGACAAGCAACAAAAGTAGGAAATAGAAGAAGCAATTAATATTTGAGTAAGGTTGATAGAAAGGGGTAATTCTACAAAGAGTGTATTGTTATATTGATGGTTGTTGTTATAGGCAAAAATATAAGATAAAAATAAGAAAAATTGGTTGTTATAGTGAGATGATGATATAGCAGGTGGTTGTCATAGAGAGGTTTAATTGTAGTTGATCATATAAATTATCGTTAGGAAAATAAAAATAATTTCCTTCTTAGTGTCCATAGTTATAGGCTATGGACACTCGGATTCTTTAAAATCCTTGTCGCACCCGTGTCGACACAACATGGGTGTGGGCGTGGGTGGGGGATCCACACCCGATTTGATCAACCTAACTTGGGTACTTTGACTACACCTATGGCCAAGAAGCATATGTTGATCGGATATTTGGGTCAACTATGGGCTTATGTCATACACATACAAACATAAAGCACTACAACAAGTGTTTAAAATGAATATACACATACTAGCTCTAATTTAATAAATTCAATTAATTGTCGAAATATAAACTTTTATGCGTCGTGATAAGCATTTATTGGTGATATCCAAATATTTGAACCATACTCCTACCATATCCCCTAATCCTAAGATAAATAATACTATATTTATATCAATTTATAACTATGCAATACTCAGTTTTCATTTTACGTAGTAAAAAGATATGAATTTAAATTACCTTGTTAATCATATATAAGTTAATTTTCACCATTCTTAAATAACTAATTGTTGTATATATTAGTTTTATTATTTTTAGCCGTATCCCAGCACCCATATCCGCAATCGGATACAAAGCCCCGTGACGATGAATCCAGCCTCTAGATCCGCCACCCGTGTCAAAATCCCACACCTGAATCCAATCAACATAGGTTATAGAACTTGACATTTTTAAGACCTTATTGACCTTTCTAGTTGATAATTATCTTAAAAGGTATTTAAATAGGCATTCTTTAGCAACAAATCCTTTTCCGGTAACAGAGAGAACAGAGGTAGCTGATTAAATATCTCAATGTAGAGGATTTTATTTCCCTTCTGGTTTTTAAAAAAAAAACTGGTAAGATTGTATTCTTCAGCATTAAGGGCATGCTAGTCACCACCAAAAAGTGTCAGTTACAAGCTTCCTATCAAATCTACAATCTGGTCTGTATCTACTATACACAACTGTTTACACCAAAAAAGTAAGGATACTATACAATTCCATTTGCCCTTGTGAGTGGAATTGGATCTATTTTCAAAACATCTACCATTCCTTTCCTTCCAAACTGACCACCATATACATGATGGGATTAACCTCCACCATCTCCTTTGGCTCTTGCTGCTTCCTCTCCTTACCCAGCTCTTTAACAACTCTGATGTATGTTCTGGCATTGTCCAATTCAGATTTGAAATGCTAAGGAATAAATTCCAGACTTGCTTGGTAAAGTTACAGTGCAAGAAAAGGTGATTGTTTGTTTCTCCTGTCAAATTGCACAAAAAGCATCTGGGAACCATTGTCTACCCTTCTTCTGTAATACTTCCTGTGTTAAACAAGCCCTCGTTATCACTAGCCAGGTGAAACATTTCACTTTTGTAGGAACGTCCCCCTTCCAAAAATAGTTCCATTGATGCTTTGGGTCTCCTGCCATCAGTTGGAGACCTCTTCTGTAGGCACTGCTAACTGTGTAAAGACCATCATTTTTGTGCCTCCATAGCATCCTGTCTGTGGCATTTGTGTGTATTCTCATTCCACCTAACTTCCCTAGTAACTCTGCAACCCTTTCCACCTCCCAATCATTAAGAAATCTCCTGAAAACTAAATTCCATCCCTGTTCTGTCCAACAATCACATTAGCATCAGGGTTCTCACTGATTTGAAAGAGATCTGGGAAGAGATCCCTAAGAGAGGATTGTTCTATCCAGATATCCTTCCAAAATCTAGTTTTACTGCCATTTCCCACCTTGATAAACAAATCTGCTTCCATTTGGGGCCACAGGTTTCTGATTGTTCTCCATACTCCCACACCATAAGGTTCAACTGTGTTCTCTGTACACCAAGGGGTTAATTCACCATACTTAGCTTTAATCACCTCTTACCAGAGAGCAATTCCCTCCTCAGTGTACCTCCACAACCACTTTTTCAGCAGACTTTCATTTTGCAATCTCAAGTTTCTAATTCCAAGCTCCCCTCTATCTTTGCTAAGGAGTACAGTCTTCCAGTTAACTAAACTATAGCTGCCTTGCCATAGAAAGTTTCTCCTTAACTTGTCCAATTGTTCTTCTACTTTTGCTGGAATTGGAAATAAGGATTTCACATGAGTGGGTAAAGAGTCAAGAACAGAGTTTATAAGAATCAACCTTCCCCTTCGAGAAAGATATTGAGCCTTCCATCTCGATAGCTTCCTTTCAGTCTTCTCCAGGATACCGTCCCATATTTCCAAGCACAACCAACACACTCTTTTTTATTCTTTTAGTCCAACCACGCACCCTAGGTCTTCTGAATTAACATGACGACGCACATCACCAAGTTTAACACTGAACAGTTAGATTGACATACTGATTTTCCATATCTCAGAGAAAACTGGAATTCTAGAAACTACAGGAAGAAGTTTCTACAATTTTGACAAACTATGAAGGAAAGCAATGTAGATCTACGCTGAATAGTTGTTGGTTATTCAAAGTAGTTAGATTGGCTCAAAATCTTATCACTTGAAAAATCAGTAAGCTAACCATGAATTGCGCAAAAGGGAATACTTGCAATTCACTTCATTGTAATTAACAAGTTACACCAAACAAGCAAATGGATTGTGATGGTAAACCGTTCAGTAGGAGTCTGAGTTTCCTGGTTTATAAAGGTAGAAAAGGTTTGGTCAGAGTTGGAAGGATCACAAATCAGAAGGATTCAAATTAAACAGCACACCACAGAAATCCAGCTAAAGTACACACTTGGAATTCACTTCATTGTAAGTAATAAGAGATGCCAAACAAGAAAATGGATTATGATATTAAACTAGTCAGCAGTATTCTGAGTTCCCCATCTATAAAGGAAGAATAGGCTTGATTTAAGAGTTGAAAGGAATACTCAAATGAGAAAAATTCAAATTAAATAGCATGCCCAAGATATCAAACCAAACACACAGTAATAAGTTGCGCCAAACAAGAAAATGCATTATGATGTTAAACTGGACGGCAGTGTCCAGCACTCCTAGTCTATAAAGGTAGAAAATGCTTGGAAAGATTTGAGAGAATACAAATGAGGAAGATTCAAATCAAACAGCATGTCCAGGAAATCAAACCAAACACACAGTCCAACCAAAACTTGATTTCAAGGTAGACTTAGGCTAGAAGAGAAATAACACCCTAATGACACCAAGTTGAAAACTTTCCTACAGGCACTAATACTCCATCTTCTCTTCTTTCTACAGCCAGACACAGTTGAAAACAGCCTAATGCAATGCACCTGCACCAAGCTATAATGCTATATCATGCATAAAATATTGGACGGCTGCATAATTTCAACAATTACTCAAATAACATCCTAACCTGAAAAGCAATGGCACACAGTCGATGTAGCTTAGATGTACTTTGGTAAAAAAAAAAAAAACATCTTTATTTGGTAGCAGTCTTTAATTTTTTTTTTGATGAAGTAAGTAGATTCATTTCAAGGCATCAAGAAGATGCAAGCTTTACAAGGATAGATCAGTTAAGCTCACAAAAAAAAAGGAGGTAGCAGTCTTTAATAAACAAAGTAACCAATTGGAAAGACCACTATGGACTCTAAAAGATACAGACTTCATCTGTAGTTTTCTTCTTTCTTGTACAACCAGTCATACCCCCTTGGAAAATTAACATAAAGACTCTACCTTTACATAAAATTTCCAAAATCCTATATAACCAATGACCACTGCTCCTTCCCTCAAACCAAAGCAAAAGGGAGATTCTTCTTCTTTCTGTTGTAAAGCTTTTGAGACACAACACCTAATGAAATAGGTTGAGAACAATGATGTCTCAGTTGCAATACCCCATGAAATTAGTCGAGTTGCACGGACACCAAGGTTATAAAAAAAAATTGACACGGAGTAATGCACTTAGATTTATCAAAAGTATCTACACATAAAGACAGTACACACACAGAAAAAGATTAGTGTTTTACATCCCAGTGAAGATTACCCGGGCACACATTAAAAAGATTTCATCTTTTTACTTGAAAAGTAACATAAAGATTCTACCTTTACATAAATTCCCAAAACCCTATATAACCAATGTCCACTGCTCCTACCCTCAAACCAAAACAAAAGAGATTCTTCTTCTTTCTGGTTTCTGCTATGAAGCTTTTGACAGCATGAATTAAACATAGTCAAAAATTCAAACACAACATGAAGTCTCACAAGCAAATAGCCCATAGAAATTAGTCGAGGTGGACGCAATCTATCCAGACAGAAGGGTTATCATAAAAAATTCAAACACAGAGTAAAACATTAACATTAAACAAATATATCTACACATAAACACAATGTCTGCAAATTTAGCATAAAGATACAATTTTTCAAGATTATAACTTTGTAAAGCGATATCAAGAAAAGGGTAAGGGGGGAAATAAAGAGAGTAGTTATTACAAGGAATTTGCATGAGAGTTGAGTATTTATGGGTGCACTGATTGTTACAGGGAGGTGCCCATTGATGAGGAATCATCTTTTTGACCCGTTTTTCGAAACAAAAATTGTAACCCTCGCCGTTTTGCCTTGTTGGGTCTCTGTCAAAATTGAAGAGAAGATGGATGGTGGAAATGGGGGGCAAGTACAAGAATGGTTACTTCAAGGGTAAGACCAGAGGGGGCTCTAATTTCCCTGCTGCCATTTGTTGGGAAACAAGGAATAACGAGAAAAATATTTTAAAGTCAAATACAATGGAAATAAATTGGAAAATTAAAGATTTTAATTACTTGCACAATGTGCTTATAATTAGGACTTTCATAAAAAAAATAAAAAATTATAATATTAGTTATATGTCCACTTTAAAATTTGCAAACTCTTTAAAAAGATAATGATTAATATGTAAATTACCACAATATTCATATTGAATTTATGTATATTTTTGGACATTGAGAAATAAGTAATTAATATTAAGTGTAAAATAAAAAAATAATTGCTTTTGTTTAATAGGTTGAAAAATAATAAGTACGCATAATTTCAAATTAAAAAATAAATTTTGAAATATTAGACAAATAAAAGTGAACGGAAAGTAAATATTACTTTACTATATTTTAGAAAAATGAGTATGTATCTCAAAGTTGGATAAAATAAAAAAGAGAGAAGTATTGAAAACAAATTACATGGTTTAACAAACATATATTAATTAATTACTCATTATAGTTATAGTTTTAGTTAATTACCATTTGCGACCAATATTCAATAATAATTACGTGGGTTGAGATTTCGAGTTTGTATAATTCAGCATTTGTATAATATGATTTGTATATTTTTTGTATAATATAATTTGTATAACTGTTTAAAGATCAAATGTTTGTGTTTGTATAAATTCATTATTTCGAGTTTATACAAAAATAGCTTAATTATACAAACTCACCCGCGAATTATACAAACAAGACAGTTTAAACTATAACTACAACCCGTAAATATGCAAATTATAACTATGAAACATAATTAAATTTATTATAATAATTATTTGCAAAAATTCCCCTTAATTTTATGATTATCCATGAACTATGACACTATTAAAAATGTTTGTGTACTTGACTAACTAAACTTAAATACACTACCAAATTTGCAACATAAGTGAAATACACCTTTAAATTCTCATCAAGTTTAGGGTATTTCCAACATTTCTCTAATGTTTCTACGAGAGTTTGAACCACTTTGTTATGTCATATGACAAAAATGAAGAGTGTATTAAAGTTGAGTTAGTCAAATAAAAATGTATTTTTAAGACGGCGAATAGTTCGAAACTAATAATTTGCAGTACAATGTATATATATAGACATATTTACCATCCCCATTTCTGCTTCACTTTGCTCAAGATTCAGCATAAACCCTAAAATGAAGCTTTTATTCTCTATATTGAGAAATTCAAATTCAATATCTAATCACAGAAATGTGTTTAACCGTTTCTACATTTCGACGCCAAGTAATCATCTTTACAGACCCATCAATGGAGACTCTTTGTACAGAAGAATTTCACCCTTAGGGGACCCAAATGAGTCTATAGTACCTGTACTTAATCAATGGATCAAAGAAGGGAAACACGTGGTTAAAAAAGAACTTCAGTATATGATCAAATCATTAAAAGATTACAGAAGATACAAACATGCCCTTGAGGTAACATTATTTTAACTACACTTGTGTGTATTGGTGGTGTGAGAATGCGACAGCGAGGAGGTGTGAGAGGTAGGTCGAAGAAGAACTGTGGAGGTGATTAGACGGTATATGACATAACTTTAGTTGATTTTAAAAAGGAAGTTATTGAGGTCGAGGATTAGGATAGTAGGTAGTCGAGTGCTGTTGTACTTCTAGTAATATATGATTTAGGTATCACGTAGTTCTCCTTTTCCCCAATGTCTATTAATTAATATGTGTTAGTTACACTTGTTTTGTACATTTGCGATTTTGTTGTCTCTTTTCCTTTCTTACTTTCGTGCATCAGTTATATTTCTTTTGAGCCGAGGGTCTATCGAAAATAACCTCTCTAGTCTCTATCCCATAAAGGTATAGAGGTAAAGTATGTGTACATCCTACCCTCCCAAAATTCACTTGTGAGATTACGCTAGTTATGTTGTTGTTGTATTGGTAAGAGGGGGATTCAAGATTTTAAAGTTTATGAGTTCGTACAACAATCTTAAGTTAATATACGGTAATAATTGAGTTTGGTGTCAAATATTTATAAATATCTAGTGGATTTCTTGCTATATATTCAGGGTCAAAAGTTAAAAGGGTTCATGTAGATTGTACTCTAGCTCCGCCTCTGCTATTAGTCGCGCTATTGTAAATTAGGCTGTCATTTTTTCTATGAATTTGAGCCAATTTGTTATGAATTAGACCATTTCTTGTGTTTTTTTAAACAAATGGGTAAAGGGTAAATCCCATCATTTCTGTTAATTAAGGTCCAATTGGCTGATGCTTAACAATTTTCTTATGGAGCAAGTTTAGGTCTTTTTAACTCTGCTTAGCATAGCTGGTCCCAAGTAACAATAGCATAACTAACATAGGCGGAACCAAGATTTCAACTTTATGGGTTCTAGATTACGACTTCAAGTGGTAATAACTAGGTTCTAAATTTGATATATGTACATATTTAATGAATTTCTTAATACAAATATACTATTTGATCAAAAGCTATCTGGGCTTCTACCTCCACCCATGAGCATAAGAATAGTTTAATTGTGATGAATTCTGTCAATAGAGTGAAATTGGATACAAAGGATTTATATTGTTAACTTGTTTGGGGGTCGAAAAGTGTTATTAATTTATTCATTTTTTAATTGTTTGTCTCTTTGGAAAGCTCTTCTATTTGAGTTGTATTCTTACTGAGTTGTCGCAGAGAAAAACTTTGGTAGGAATCATGATTATAGAACTGTATCTTAGGACCTTCGAAGTGGTGCTTGTGGTTGTTTTCAGGATTTTCGATGGGCTTAGGCATAATACTCTGAAAGTCTCCACTGTATACATCGCGGTGCTTCATTAGTCTGTTTATGCATGCTGATACTGTGAATTCAATGTTTCTCTATTGATTCCTAGGGTCGCAGTCAGGGTCTTCGATATTTAGGTTTCTAATGTTTTCATCCTGCTGGTACGACAATAATACCCCGGAAATATAAATACTTCTTCAAAAAGAAAAAAACTGGTGTGTGTTCTTGATAGATATCAAAGCTGCGCATGATTTTGTGCACTAATGGGTGATCCCAACTCTGTTGTGGCTTTGTGTTTTAAATGCCAATAGTATAATTAACCACCAAATATTAACTTGTGTTGTCATGTGAATATTTATCGAATTATAAGTGATATAGTTCCTCACCCTTGCAAGATGTAGAAAGAACAAAATTTTGCTGTCAGGAGGCCTAAGGCGAAAAGATCAAGCTGCTCATTCTTATTTCATACTGAGATGATTTAATCAATGTTGCATGTTGAGTGATCTTCTAAATTCTGTCGACAGGTATCTTATTGGATGACTGACAAAAGATGTTTTAGCCCAGAATATTCTGATATTGGAGTACGAATTCATCTGATTTTTAAAGTTAAAGGTCTAGAAGAAGTTGAGAAGTATATCAATAGCATCCCGCAGCAATTTAAAGGCTTTCAAACCTATTCAGCTCTTCTCAACTGCTATGCCAGTGAGAAGTCTGTAGAGAAAGCTGAGGCCATCATGCAAAAAGTAAAGGATATGGGGTTAGCTCATAATCCATTGTGCTACAGTTTCATGATGAAAATGTATTATCGAACAGGAGATTGGGAGAAAATGGACAATATGATGAATGAAATGGAGGGGAAGGGTATAAATTTTGACCAGTTCATTCTCATAATCAGGTTAAGTGCATATGCTGCTGCTGGAGATTCTGATGGAATGGATAAAATAGCAAGGATGTTGGAATCTGATAAACGGATCACATTGAATTGGAATGCTTATTCTATCATCGCAGAGAAGTATCTCAATGTTGGGCAAGTGGAAAAAGCTCTGACAATGCTGAATAAACTGGAGGGCATGCTTGCCACTAGCAAGAATAAGCAGGGTTTACTTGGTGTATTACTAAACCTCTATGCGCAAGCTGGAAAGAAGGAAGAGCTACATCGAGTTTGGGATCTGTTCAAGCAGAATCTACGAATATATAACAAAGGTTACATTAGCATGATGAATTCGTTAATGAAATTTGATGACATTGAAGGAATTGATCAAATATTTGAGGAATGGGAATCAAGGGGCTTATCCTATGACTTCCGAATTCCAAACTTTTTGATTGGCGCATATTGTAAAAATGGTCTTCTACGCAAGGCTGAGGCCCTCTTCGACAGAGGATTATCAAAAGGAGGTGTTCCTACTGTCATCACATGGTGTCATTTGGCAAGTGGGTATATCCATGAAGATCAGGTCTCAAAAGCCATAGAAGCATTGAACAAGGCAATGTCTATCTGCCCGCCTAAATTTATCCCTAGCAAGGAGACTTTACGTACCTGTGTAGAATATTGGGAAAATCAGGGAAATGTGGAGAAGGCTGATGAGTTTGTGAGGTCTTTAGAGGTGGAGGGTGTCTTTTCATCAGTTTTTTGTGAAAAGTTGTGGTGCTTCATCAACAAATGAAAACTCCAAACAGGAACAACTGAAGGTGAGTTATGATTAAGCGGGGGCTGCATACTGCGAACTGAGAGCCTCATAACGTCATGCAATGCAAGAAGCTAGTTTTGAATATGTGCTTCAGTTGTTACATTAGCAACTCGAGAGCTTTGGGCCATTGATAAGAGAGCAACGCGTGATATGTAGATTGGGCATGTTGAATCTTGCTGCAGACAAAGCTCCATATCATGAGTTTCGAATTATGTGTCATTGGGCTAAGAAGAAGAGGTACTAGTAAATTTATATAATTTGAGTGAATCATGGAATACCAGAGTATCATGTACTTGTATAAACAGAAAATCTAGAATTAATTTAGGATACATGTAAATTGTAATAGACTAATCACTTGTTAGAAGAATTGATATGAATACCTAGGTACTATGGTCGTTTATTTAAGCCAAACTAGGAAAAGCAAAGAAAATAGCTAGTCTCATATTCAAATCTTTGACAAAAAAAAATTTAAAAATTACATAATTTCTTTCATCTGCTTAAATCATAGCGGACATAATTACCTAATACATGTGCGAATGGAAAGTAGCAAATATTTATCGAATAGTTGAGACGCACAAAAATGGGTTGGACACCAATCATCATTGAAAGTAGTAAAGAGAAAGCTCTTATCCACTTGTTGATTGAAAGGAAGTACTATCGCAAGCGGGGTCTAGAAAGAGTAGGATGACAGATTTTTGTCTATCCTTTATTTGTCCATTAAGTCCGTTTTCCGCTAAAGATAGCTAGTAAAACACCTATATTGTAATACATAAGAGGAAGGATGACTAAGCAACTATGCTACTATTGCACCCCAAACTAAAAACTACAATTGGAAATCCAACTTTAGGTGGTCTCACTCTCTAGAGAATTCTATTGACCTCGCATATAAAACGGAAAATCTGGTTAGCACCCATATTTTTAAGAATAAAAGAATAAAGACTTGATTGGATGGTATTCACGAAAAGATGACAAGCATGAGTAAAGAAGTGTCTTACGTTACCATTTTTGGTGGTAAAGAAGATGTTCATGTATGCAAACATTACCTCTGCCTTTGTTAGTACTATTGTGTTAATGTCATTAAATACTTTACTTTCTTCAGAAACAAGAGTTACATGGGATAGAAAGTTAGTAACTGAGATAGCTAATGAAAGTTCTATTTCCAGTATGATATTGCTATGATAGGAAAAAAGAAATGTTAAGCCTTCAATTATATACAACAAAAAATGAATAAATTTGACACCTAAACTTGATTACCTTCCTTGTGTTAAAAGCTATAATGCTCATGTATCTCAGTTCCTAACCGCAAAATTCATATCCTTGTAACAGGTAAGGGAAAAAAAAACAAGAATTTGCTTAAGCAAAATTTCCAATAACTTTTCTATGACGCTTTTTCCTGTCTCTCCCGCGCTTTGAGGGTACCTTCTTTAATGGCTCAGTAACTGAACTTGACGTTGTAATGTTGCTTGAGGTCTGCAGGGTTTCATCAGGTACAGGCGGTGGAGGATGAACAATTTCAGTAGCACGAGGGGGAGGTGGGGAAGACCAGTGCTCAAGAATGTCGCGGTGGTACCCCTGTAGATAATAAAAGAGTATAACAGATAGCCAATCTATTATATCCTATCATATAACAGAGATTCAATGTCTACTGAACTGATATCATCATTTTTTGAAAGGAAGAACAGAAGAAAAAAGAGCAGTTCAAGAATAAAATGTCAACTCGAGAAGTAGTCACGTATCATGCAACTGCACATTGCATTTTTCCTACGAGGACAATAAGAATCTTAGCATATTATGAAGATTTAGTGTGAATTCAAAAAGAAATCTGGTGCGGAGAGGCACATCTCTTTTTTTTTTTCCTTTCCATTCCATTATCAGAGCATAGATCTTTGGAAATCCTAAAGGCAAAACACAAAAGATCACCTGAACCACAAAGTTGCGTCTTTCACAGTCCAAGAACATATTTAATGTCCAATTTGTCTTTGACATGATCTTGTCCCTCACAATGGCGAAGCTAATTTGGTCTCTTGGAGTAAAGCGATCCACTTCGTTAAACCAAAGACAAGCAAAGAGATTGGAAACTGGAATGTGCTCTCTTACTACTACACATCCCTCAGGGACATCTGCATGTAAAATAGTATATGCTAAAACGTTCATCGAAGAGAAAATGTCTATATCAGATTTGTGAAAAAGATAAGAGAAAGGGGGTTTACATCATTACCACTTGTAATAGGAAGTTTAGCTGCGGAATAAGGAGTTAGACCTTCCTTTTTATAGAATTCAACTTGAAAGTCAATGGAAGCATTGTCAAACTTTGCAGCAGCTTTGTTAGCTTCTGCTTCTACAAACACATCAAAGCGCCTATAATGCTTTGATATTGCAAAGCTGACATTTTTTCTCCACAAGAACCTGAAATTGAAACATAAGTGAAAGAAAGGTTTCGACTAAGCAGTAAGAACAAAAGCTCTGCATCACTAGACCAGCATTCAATGTTTGCAGACTTTTATGACCCCTTCTATCAGAAGGGCAATCCCCTGATCAGTAAGATAGTTTCCTTGTAATAAATAGGATTAGGGCCATTTAGCACCTCCTCACGTTTGCTCTTAATCTATGTCACGCGACAAGAACAATTTTCATGTATGACTTATTCATCTTTTTGAAGGAAAAAAAAACATGTATGTTTTATTCATTATTGTAAGGTGTCAAAAAATTGCAAAAGTATTGTCCAAGGTGTCCAGAACGCATTAGCACTGTTCATAACACAATAGTGACAATATCTATCATTTTGCAGTACTGACATGTAGCAGAAAGATCAATTTTGATATGATAAAAATGATAGAAGAGCTCCAGGCTATAGCAAATCAGAGAGGTGATTAAATTATTGGCAACAAACATTTAACATTTCCAGAAACTTTACTCTTTTGTTATTACCTTTTCTACAGAAAGCTGATAAAAGCAAGTGGAGGCTACTATGATTAAGAGCTGCCAGCACCTATGTTTTATTATAGTTGATTCTAGCTAGAAACTCTTGGTGAAATGATCTAATGACAAATCAGGGGAAGAAATGTCCTACACCTTTTAGAAGGTCACATGGGAGGCTCTACAGAAGCCTGTACTGTTATTAGTCAAGAGACAGAATTTAACCGAGAGAAAGCAACATCATGGTTATTGCTTTGAATATATGGAATGGTGTATTTAGTCTTAGATGTACCTTTCAAGTATTTGATAGGGATCGACAACCAGCTCAAGTTTTGCATCAATCCATAGAGAATAACGAGCATTGGGAAAGAGCCTATGAAGCAGAAGCTTTGGAACCTGAAATGTCAACAAATACAAATTAGTTGGAGAATTTTACAAATGATACCAGTCTAGGTAGGTGAACTTGAAGCACTCAGCTATCATACAATGAATGGTTCTCAAGTACTGAAAAGCTTTTCTATACCATTAGGTAATAATTTCATGAGCATATACACATCGCCGAAGAATACTGATCGAACAAAAGTTAAATGGGATAGGGAAAGAACAAACAGTGCCTAACAAAAGGAAGTTAGAAAGAATAGGGCCTTATTGCACCAAAGGGCGTGGTTTGGTGGCAAATGAAGTGGGTAAAACCTATGGGAGGCTAGGGTTCAAATCCCAATAGAAAAAAAAACCACTAGGTCAGTTCTTCCCATCTGCTTAAGCCTTGGTGGCAAAGTTATCTGTGTTGCAGGAGGTGGCAGGCACCCAGTGGAATAGTCGAGGTGCATGCAAGCTAGGCTTGACACCACCATTGTCGAAAAAGAAAAACAACATTGCCTTGTCATTTCAATCCAAATAGAAAATGCGAAGTACGATACTAAAAGGCAATCATGCAGATGAAAATAGAGGGAGAATTCAGCGATCATAATCTGAATGAAAAGCAATCCTAACAAATGAGGCATAGATGTCAATTACCTGAAAATTCTGGAATTACCTTTTGGGTTGGGTTGGGTTGGGGGATGGGAGGGAGTTGGTTTGTGGAAACCAAAAAGAGAAGAAAATTGGCACATACTCCTTTCAGTTCTTTACATAGCTATTCTCCTTTCAGTTCTTAACATAGCTATTCTCCTTTCAGTGATATGTACTCTAATAAATACTCATCACCAACTAATAATGCTTGCAAATTTTAACTACTATTCAATATAGGTGATGTTATCATTGAGAATACCAACCTTCCCATTTCGCCTCGGATCATCATAAGGGAGGTTGTGAACAGTGACAATTTTCCATAAGCCAATTCTCATGGAACCATCTAGCTCACTAGAGTTTCTTAAAAAAAGTTCAGTTTGTTCATCCACAAACATATGGAAGCAGACATTTTTCTTGGCATATTCGCTGATATTTTTTGGTTGCCTTATCAAATCAAAAGCGCCTATCCAAGAATGTACTTGTTACAAATCATAGCCAGCAGATTCAACATGAAATGAGTCAGCACGTGAACTGAAAGATCCGTACCAAATATTGCTGATGCCACAACGACACCTCGACAAGATTCCATCTCATGAAGGTCAGAATCATCAATGTCAAAACCTGTTTGATGTCCAGGCCTGATTCCTTTAACAAATCTATCACGTGGATTTGCAGAAGAAATAAACAAACGAAAGAAGTAAGACACATTATGAAATGTGCAATAATTTACAACTCTATCCATCAGTATCTTATAGATGAAGCCAATAGAAAAATTCAAAATTCAAAAAGAAAAAAAGGTGGGTGAAGCTGTATATTACAAGAACTGCCCAGGTGGAAAAAACATCATACCCACAATGCACACTCATGGACTCTCTTACATCATATGAATCATTCCTTTGCATCAGTGAAGGATATCCTCCGAACTCGGGTTTCTCTGAATTTTCTTCATGAATGTAAGTCAAATTGCTAACCCCGGGAGAAAAGGATGGTGCATCAGGCATTAGTGCAATAGCTTGTTCAACAGGGAGGTAGCATACTGGACATGCTGAAAGAATGTAAACATCCAGTTAAGAATCTGCAGCTTACATTTTCTCACCTAAACAGTCCATCAGAGAGAAAAATTGACAGCACAATGACATATTTAAAATCCTATGTTTGAAAAGTGTATGACAGATTTTAACTTACGCCTTGGTCCCGTCCTCTTTTTATCTGCTGGCGGGGGTGGCAACGTGAAGCTTTCACATGGATTCCCAGGAGGAAGAGTGTATCCTTTAAAATATACAGGAGGAGGAGGTTGGACAGTCAATGCACTTTGTCCAGCATTAGTTCGTTCTACCGACTCAATAGTAGTAGAATTATCCTTCTGTCCAGCTTCTCGAAATAACCTATTGCCTATGGGGGGGTTACTTTCTTGTGCTTCACCTATGAAAGAGTTGAAATTGCAGAGGCTGTCAGAAGCCAAAAACAAAGTGATGAAAGGGCATTGCCATATTCTATCACCCACGCCACATCGAACAACAAAATCAACTCATTTATTTATCCATGTCCAGGAAGAAGATTAAAATAATGTACTGTGTTAGATGAGAATCTTCCCGTGTAAACTAGACATAATCAGAAACTTACCTTATGAAGAAAAGCTTAAAACGAGCCAAAGCTAAATGCCATCAAACCGAGGTAACGATTCCAGCATCTAGCAAGCTCAAAGCTTAATTAAGATGACAAAAAACACAAGTTTTAAAATTGAAACATAAAGCTATATAAGATTGTTAATTTCGTGTCACCGCGTATAATCAAACATGCTATTTCCCAGAGGGTTAGAACGACAAACTGTAACTCAAGTTTCAATCAGCACAAATAAAAACAAAACCACATTGAATGTATCAAAATAAAGTGTGCACCACTATGTTGAAAGTTGAAAGTCCTAATCAAACAATCAGTCTATCAACATGCATCAGTCTGAACTAGTAAGAAAATCCAGAAAGCAGCAATGTCAAAAGATTAGAGATCTAACCTTTGTCAACAAATACGACCCACAGGAAAACTGCTAGCGAAACTGCACACAGTAGAAGCATCCCCACCTTCTTTCTTGGTGCGAATTTGTGAATCCCAGGGAACAATCCTTCTTTCTCCTTAAACATTTTTGGTGGCTTTCAGGGTGTAGTTTGTAATGTAGCAGAATTATTGCAGCAAAAGAACCATAACTTCCAGAAGGACAGAAACCCAATGACTCTGTAGTCATTGTTGTTCCCTCAATACTCCTACTTCACCTCTCATTGTCCTCATTCTTCTCATACACATGCAAATGTTATCTTCCTAGTGTTCAAATCTTGATACAAAATTCACCTCCTAATGCTGACTACTTCAACAAAATCCCCCAAACTGAGATGAAACCCACTAAATTCGACAAGAAAAACGAGACCCAACTCACCAAATGATCACTGAATCAACAATTAACCAAAAAATCCAACTTTTTCCTTTCTAAAGTTCAAATCTTTGGTACAAAACTCACCTCCTAATGCTGACTACTTCAACAAAATCCCCCAAACTGAGATAAAACCCACTAATTTCGACAAGAAAAACGAGACCCAACTCACAAAATGATCACAGAATAAAAAACTAACCAGTAAATCCAACTTTTTTCCTTTCTAACGTTCAAATTTGGTACAAAATTCACCTCCTAATGTGGACTACTTCAACAAAATCCTCCACACAGAGAAACAAGCCAATAAATTCACAAAAACCCAACTCACCAAATGATCACAGAATCAACAATTAAACAGAAAATCCAACTTTTTTCATTCTAAAGTTCAAATCTTTCCACTAAATTCAACCATAAAAAAAAAAAAAAACCCAATTCACCAAAAACAAAATTCCAGAAATAAAACCAAAAATCAAATCAAGACCCACTTTTCAATTAAATCTTACAAATCAGAATTGAAAAACAAAAAGCTGCTTCTTCAGGTATAGAATCAAAAGATAATAATAATTTTAAAAGGAGTACAAGAAATATAACTACTATAATTTAGGAACTTAATTTTCCATTTGCATGGCGGATATGTCTGTATAAGTTCTTCATAAAGTTTTCTCTATATTTATTACTGTAATAATTAATATACTATAATAAATAAATAAATTAAAACACAATGTGAATGACTTACCTTCCCAAAAACACATATTTATCTATATATATTTATAAACAATCCTTATTTTTTTCTTTTTAGAACTCTATCTCAAGTTAAATTATACTACTACATAAATTGGTAAATTCGTATTAATCTTTAATTAAATAATTTTCTGCTTCTACTTTTTTATATTGTAAAAAAGCAATTTTTTTTAGTTTTTTCCTAACCATCCATTTGAAAACAGTTCTACTGATTAACAAAGCAGTTAATTTATTTAAAAAATGTTTTTCTCCAAAAGTGTTTTTTTTCTCAACATCAATGTCAAACAAGCTCTTAATTAACTTAACAAACTTGAGAATATCGGTTTACTAAAAAAAAGAATTTAAAAATCTTATTTTTAATTTTAAAAAGAACCCTTGTTAATTAAATTCCATAATTCTTATATCACTCTCTATTTGGAAAAAAGAAAGAAAAAGATATTACTTTAAAAATGTATACTAGTACTTGATTAATTACTTATATTTTTGGGAACTTACACAAATAGCCACTAAAATAATTTTAATTAGGCTTCATCGCTATAATTTGTTAATTACAATTCATAGTTACATGTTAGAGGTAGGAGAGAGGCAAGCGAAATTTGGAAAGGGAGGAGAGAGGTGAGCGAGAGAGGGCAGAAAGTGGAGAGAGGCGAGTATATATATATATATATATATATATATATATTTGTGTATCTGGCAAGTGAGATCGAAAGAGTCCAGAGAGTGGAGAAAGGCAATTGCATTTGTATATCTATCATATAGTTATATATGTATACGTATAATTTGTATTTGTATATGTATAAAGCGAGAAAAGAGGTCAGATAGTGGAGAGATGCACACATAATTACAACTAAAATTAAGCTGCAAGCCGTAATTAATTCAAACTATAGCTAATTAACTAGTACTCCCTCCATTAAATAATATACTAAAAATAGTTATCCAGCAATAATTGTCCAATTTAGAAAATCAAAAAATAATTTACCTTTTATGTCTATTTTACCCTTACTATTAAATGGAGTAAATATTATTTATTATCTAACCCATTTTTCAAAACATTAAGGGGTGCTATTTTTGACAGAGGAGTATATTTTTGTTTATCCGCTTAATTTTCTCATCTTTTTAGCCATCCAAATCGGGATATAAGTAGGAAGAAAAAAAACCCTAATTTTTATTGATCCGAATCTCAGTTAATATCTCTGTATACAAATTTTTCTCATCAACTCTTTTGCTTCCTTCAGTTCCGATCAATGAAGAAATTCATGTGTTTTCAACCAAGTTTTTCATTGATGATGATGATGGATTCTTTCTCAGCTGCAATCGAACCTTTTTTTGAAAACCAGTAATCTTTTTTTCTGTTTCGATCTCTGTGTTTGCGACTTTTCGCGATGAATTGCGAGTTACGCAGAGTTGTAGAGAAATCTCCGTGTGGTAGGTTTATTAGATACAGTGATATGTTGGGTGGAGGGGCTTATAAAGAAGTGTACATAGGGTATGATCGTGTTGAGCAAATTGAAATTGCTTGGAACCAAATCGTAGTAGATGAAGCATTAGAAAACCCTGAAAAGTTGTTCGCTGAGGGTATTTTGTTGAAATCGTTGAACCATGAAAGGGTTATGAAGTGTTTCTGTTATTGGTTCGATTCCAAGTCCAAAATTCTTAACATGATTACAGAGTTATTCCCTTTGGGTAGCTTGAAAAAGTATCTTGCGAATTCAAATGATAATGATAATGGTGTTGGTGCTGATTTGGTGAGTATAAAAAATTGGGGCAGGCAGATTCTTGAAGGTTTGAGCTTTCTCCATTGCCAAAACCCTAAGATCATTCATAGAGATATTAAGTGTGACAATGTGTTTGTTGATAATGGTGGGAAGCAAATTACTCTTGGAGATTTTGGGTTGGCGATTCGTGTTATGGAGGGTAAGTTTGTGAAAGAGAAAGAGACTAAAGGTACCCCTGAATTCATGGCTCCAGAGTGTTACGATGGAGAATACAACGAGTTGGTTGATATATATTCATTTGGAATGTGTCTTCTTGAGATGGTTACTGGTGAATATCCGTATATGGAATGTAGCAATGGGATTCAAATATTTAAGAAAGTGTACACTGGTGTAAAGCCTGCGTCTCTCGGAAAGGTGAAGGAGTCTAGATTGAAAGATTTTATTGAGAAATGTATGCTTCCCATGTCTGTTAGGCCATCTGCAGAAGAGTTGCTGAAAGATCCATTCTTTTTGTACAACGATGGATCGTCAACATTGGAGGCTTGTGCTCCTGCTGCTGCTGCTAGTTTTGTAATTAGTCATCCTTTGAGGGGATTTCATTGTTATGCTAGGGATATTAGGAATTTATGTTTGGTGTGATGATTGGTATAGGATGGATCTCACGCGTTCTAGTTGTGGATTGATTGATTCTTTGTTTAGAGTAATGAGCATTTTTCTTTTCCAGAATTCTTTGTTAATGTTAGAATTTAGTTGTGACTTGGCTATTGAGAAAGCAAATACATCTTCTTGATATATAAGTTAAATCCTTAATATGTTATGTATCTTCTACGTATCATACTTTCATGGTGTTCTATCTTTAGCGAATTGTCACAACAATATGTTAAAGACCATTACTATGAGTTATGTTAAACTGTTATTGGTGATGTTGAACTCTTTCAATTGATGCTCTTATTCATGTTTGTGATAGGGATTTCTGATTTTGAGTTTAGCAGTTGGGCTCAAAATTCTTCTTTCTTCATTTTTTGGCTTTGATCAACAATGGTCTGCTTGATGTTGGTTTTATCAGTTTCTGTTAGTTTTTATAAATTTTGTGTTCCTTATGTAACTATAAACAGTTTGGAAAATTTGATAGAAGTGCTGGCTAATCCATCCAGAGTCCAGACTATTGACTGCATTATAAAGCTGATCAAAGGAAAATTCAATTCAGAAAGTTGAAAGCACATAATTTCTTTCTTAGATGAAAAGGTAATCTGGTACAACTTTTCTATCAAAAGTACTTGTAGAGTTCTGCTATTTCACCTCTATAAAAAGCATAGAACCATTCGACAGAGAGAAGCCGGAAGTTTCATACACAGTATGGCAGTCTATGTTCCCAACCGATAATTACTATAAAAATGGTTGCCTATTGCATACGAAGCTGCACAAGTATACAATGGAAATTTCACCTTATTTCCACTGAATTATAAGAATAGACAAGTGCTCTTCTGGATTTGCATGTGTAAGCTTGCAAAGTGGAGATCCCCATCATGAGCAAATAAGTTGATAAGCTGGAATCAACCTTGTCTTCCCTTTCCCTTACCCTTTCCATTTCCCTTTCCCTTTTTGCCACCTTTGTAAGCCTTTTTCCCCTTCTTGGTCTTCAAATATGATGCTCTTTGGGCCTTCTTCTCTCTTTCCTTTCGAACTTGATCAACATCTTTAATTTCTGATCGCACGTGGGCGTTAGGTACTGACCTATTGTTTCTCCCACCTCTGAAATTTCTGCCACCATCTTGACCTCTAGGACCACCTATTCAAACAGCACAAGGTCACAACCATCAACCATGATTTCATTTCATTGAATGTAAGCAGATACTATGTGTCAAATTACAAGCTTTCATTTGATTGAAACAACATAAGCTCACAGGATATATGAAACAAAATGAATTTGAACTTCCATCACCAAGGAAACAACATGGAGCAGCATAATAGCACAAGTTTCCTGGGAGGAAACGTAACCATAATATACTCTGAATGCAGTGAGAGGGCCATCAAATATACCAAGAAATATGTAGAATTCATCACTAAACATTAATAATGTCAAGTTCTCTTAGAAGAGGGGTTCCAAATCATTACCAGCTAAACTAGTTGATTGTGCAGCAGAGTTTCCATCATTAGTTCCATTAAGAGATACTCTCTTGTGTGATTGGTCTTTCCACTTCTTGTATATCCCAGTTTTGTTGGTTTTTCCCTTAGAGCCGCTCTCTGTCTTTATCTGCACACCATTAACAAAAAGATGAAAAAAGTTTTGGAAAGCCGAGGCCTGAAAACTTGAAAGCTTTGCCCAGTATAAGTCAAGAAAAACTCAATCCTATAATGCAACAAGAAGGTCAAGTCAAATAAGAGCACATCTATGGGAACCTATAATAGTGTCCAAATACTGCCTCCGTGTTGCTTCTATAAAATCACTAGGCTTACATCCTTATCATAGTAAGCAGAATCGTTAGCCTTCACTTGGTGTTTGGTTTAAGCCCTTTCTTTTTCATTGTTTAGTACACATAACTGATTAACTTCACAAAAGGTTTAAGGTATATAGGGGTAGTATTTTGGGCAAAGCATGATTTCAAATCATTTCCCCACCTTATACAGAAATCATGATGCATCAAATATCATATACAGTTCAAAGATGAAACCCTGACAGGAAAAAACCAAAACAGTATCAACCTTATAAGTTATTCTATAGGTTATGTCCTCTAGTTGATACATAAAAGATTTAACTTTTAAAAAAATACTATCTTAATCTCCAACATGTCCAAGAGAAAGCGAATACCAAAGAAAATGCATAAAGACCCATCAGACTCCATACTCCGAAGTCCTTAGAGCTACTTAGACTATGATGAAATTTAATGCAATTATTATATTTCAGTTAGATAAAGTGTTCAAAATGATATTAAGAGTGGGGGGGGGGGGGGGGGTTCAACCAAACCCCAATTTCAGCATGTGTGTTAGGTGGGCCTTTTAATTTGCAAATGACAAGTTCCAATGTTTT
>JAJOOE010005097.1:0-16004 GCA_036250405.1 Solanum raphanifolium
TGCTTATCTATATACCTAGTAATTAATTAGTTCATAAATACTACATTTCAAGATCTACAAAGTTCAAGCTTAATTAATTCATAAGTGCTAATTAAGTTTAAGTTCTAATTAAGTTCAAAATTAACTTTTCAAGTTCTTATAAATTAATTAAGTTCAATAAAGTTCTAATTAATATAGGTTCAAATTAATTAAGGTCAATAAGATTTCAAGTACTACAAAGTTCTAATTAAGTTCAAATTTAATCCAAGTTCTAATAAAGTTCAAAATTAAGTTCTAATTAATTAAGGTCAACCAGATTCCAAGTTCATATTCCTAATTAAGTTCAAGTTATAGTAAATTCAAGTTATAATTAATTATAAGTTGTAATTCAAATTCATATCTAACTTCAAAATCACTTCATCAATTCTCAACTCATTAACAACTATGCAAGCATTCTGGACTCAAATCTTTATGCTTCCTAAACAAATAATACATAGAATCGAATCAATGTGTAAAAGGTTTTTATGAAATGGTGAAAAACAAAGTAAAGGGAAGGAACTTGTAGCATGGGACATACTTTGCATGCCAAAAGTAGCTGGGGGTCTTAATATTACAAATATTCATGTATGGAACAAAGAATCTATTTTAAAGCATATGTAGAATCTCAACAAAAAGAAAGACAAGTTGTGGATTGCATGGGTGCACACTTATCACCTCAAAGGCAGGAAACCTTAGGAGGTGATATAAAATCAAGCTTCTTGGATTGTGAAGAAAATACTATATGCACGACATTGGCTTGAAGAGAGGAACTTGCAAATTAATGAAATCATGGAGGGTGATGAGTTTAGCATCAAGGAAATGTATAAAGAGTTGAGAGGAGAATACAACAAAGTTTCATGGAAAAAGACTAACTTGCAACAATCAGGGAAGGCCTACATGGATCTTTGCACTCTACTTGGCAATACAAAGAAGACTCTATACCAAAGATAGGTTGGGCAACTGGGGGATTATAGCTGATGTAACATGTTCCATATGTAGTACAACATCTGAGACACACCAACACCGCTTTTTTTAGTGAACATTCTCAAGGATGATATGGCAACAGATCTTGAGCTAGCTATCAATTAAGAGAAGCAACAGTGGCTGGAATGAATAGTTGAATTGGGCCATAGAGCATACAAGCAATAAAACAATAGAGGCAGACGTGTACAAAATGTCTCTAGGAGCATCAGTGTACCACACCTGGCAGGAGAGGAAATGTGGGATCTTTCAACATAAAAAGAGGATCATAGAGGTGATCACAAGGGAAATCATGGACATACATTTTAGAGCTGGCATGAATCCTAGATTTATGGCTGGCATGCATAGATATATTTTTTACCCTTAGAATAGAGACTAGCAGAGGTTAGAAATTTGAACTAGATGGGCTCTGAGAATGGAAGTTATCTATATCTAGAGTTCCACATTTGTACATAGATTTACATTTACCAAAAAATATATTTATACAATTTAGTTATACTCAAAATTCAAAAAACTTGATCAATTACTAATTCAAAAAAAAAAACTCATGGACAATATATTCATGATGACATTCAAACATCCATCTTATACTGAAAACGCTTCAAACACTACAATATGAACTCAAGAAAAATCCTAATCTAAACTAGTCCTAAAATATCAAATTCAAACAAGTCCTAAAATACTATAATTCAAACTAGTCCTAAAATTCAAAAATCAAATTAGACCTAAATTCTCAAATTCAAACAAGTCCTAAAAAACATTTAATTCAAACTAGTCCTAAAATTTCAAATCCAAACTAGTCCTATAATCTCAAATTCAAAGGAATCCTAAAATTCCAAATTCAAACAAGTCCTAAACTACCCTATTTCAAACTAGTCCTAAAATCCCAAATTCAAACTAATCCTAACATCAAAAATCTCAAATTCAAATACTAACTAACAATCAATAAACAAAAATTCAATAAATTGTAGTGACCGGGTTCCGTCGTTATAGAAAAGCCAACGGGGAAAACTTTTTCGTAGTCACTTGAGATTTCCCAACCTAGTCCAGATTTGGACGAAATCGGAGTCAGTAAGGTCTAGGAAAATCTAGTAGAAATTGGGTGGTTTGAATATGATTTTGCTTACATAAGTAGATAGCTAACGCGTTAAGGAAACCGTACGACTTTACTGAACTGAATTTGGGCGAGTAGAACTCCCGAAATTGATCTTGGCGTGAACGGGTAGTTTCTGAGTGTCGTTGGTTGAAGGTGTGTTGTGGAATAGGGTCTTGGGATTATTAAAATATCTCACTGGTTCCGTGCAAGCCGTTGGGATGGGACTTCTGCCGCCAGGTAAGGGCCACTGTAGTGGGGTGAGGACCGCTGTGGCGGGCCAGACACAACTTAAAGTCGTAAATAAACCCCAAAAACGTTTTATTCTGCATTTTTCAAATTTGAGAGCTAAGGAACGAACCTAGGTCTTTTCTGGATAATTTTCCACCATTCTTGAGGCTAAAGGTAAGATTTTAACTCCCTGAATCCATTTTTCAACCCGTAGAACGTAATCTAATAGGTAATTATCGATGGGGGAAGAATTTGATCTGAGAATTATGGTGGGAAAAGCCCTAATTTGGATACTTGGGATCATGGGTATCATCTAGGGTTGTTAGAATTGTTAGTAATCCAGGTAATTAGTGATTGTTTATTGATTACCATATTGTATTGATTATTTGTAGACCAAGAACAAGCGGAACGAATCCGTAAAGCAAGTTTCTTAGGGTTTCAAGCTTGTTTCGAGGTAGGTGATGGTTGTGATTCTATGATTATGTGATGTATGTTCATTCTTGCTTCATTATGATACATGAATGTATGTGAATGCTGCATTATTAATCACATTAATTGTAAATGAGGATATATGAATGATGAATGCCATGAATCATGACTTGATTGTATGATTATGAGAATGTACTTTGTGATTGTTATTGTGGCCTGTTGAATGGATCGGGTGTTGTGTTCCGACATACTAACTTGGATCAGTTGCCACATTTTGGCATAATTATGGGATCGGTTGCCACGTTCTGGCATAATTATTAGATCGGGTACCACGTTCCGGTATGCTAACAGTTTGGGTTTGGGTTCCAAGAGAGAACCAATGATTTGATATAATTATGTATCTTCAAAAATGTGAAATTGTTCGTTGTTCGTAAATGATGATGATATTGTACCTTTTCGATATATGCATGTGATTATATTGTTGTATTGACTTATGTATGTTGCACTTCGTGGGATAGCCGCATGATCCTACCAGTACACTGTGGTTGTGTAGTGATACTGCACTTGCTCTTTCTTTGTTGAGTACAGGGCATCTTCAAGCGGCTATTGACAGACCTCGTTTAGAAGATTAGTGATTATCGATCGAATTCAAGGGTGAGCTAGTTCTTCCAGGCTACCATGAGTTTTCCTTTCGTCTATGTCCATATTTCGGACTTAGACTTTTCTAGTTAGTTATTAGTTCATTAGTTTGGGGTTGTATCCCTTCTTGTTTAGACCTGTTGAACTATAGATTTTTTGGTACATTGACTTCCAGACTCTAGGTATATTCTCCGTATTATTTAGTTGTTAGATCTTTTGGAAGTTTATGGGAACTTCAGTCTTTAGCTATTTAACTTGCTTTTGTAACTTAAATGCTTTAGTTTTTGGTTTAGTTGCTTGGTTTGGCTTGTAGTAGTGGTTCTCCCACCGAAGGGTTAGTATGCGTGTCAATTACGATGGTCTCGGTCGTGACAAAGTTGGTATCAGAGCCTAGGTTCATTGATCTCGATGTACCAAAATGAGTCTAGTAGGGTCTTGCGGAATAGTACAGAGACGTCTATACTTTTCTTCGAGAGGCTATAGGACTTTAGTAAATCTCTCTGCTTTCTTTTGTCTCCTTTCGTGCTATAAGTTTATTACAATTGGTATCTGGCGATTTAAATTGGTATCTAACCTCCTTCACTCTTCTGTTCGCAGATGGTTAACACTAGATTCAACGATGTCAGTCCCGTAGCTCCTGTCAATACTCCAGCTGAGTAATCTGCAGTGAGAGATCACGGTCGAGGCAGAGGTAGAAGAAGAGCTAGGGGTAGAGGCTGAGGAAGGGCATCACCTACTAGGGATGGAGCACCGGTTTGAGATGCTCTTAGACATGAGGCCCTTCATGCGCATCATGATGAGATAGAAGAGAACATAGAGGTTGAGGATGAGAAGAATGTTGGGCAAGAGGAAGAGGTGCAGGCTGAGACTACATGTATTCCTCCTTTAGACTCAGTGTTGGCTCAGCAGATCATGTCATTCTTGAAAGGGTTGGTTGGTTCTGGAGTGTTTCTCTCTGTTTAAGCAACTCAAGCTCCTACTAATCCCCCTGTTGCTAGCACTGTGCCCAAGGTGGTTGGGACTAAAGATAATGATGCTTTCTTCCGTCCTTTGTTGGGTTCTGTTATGACTGGTAATGAGCATGAAATGTTGACAAAGTTTTTGAAGCTAAGGCCTCCTGTATTTCTTGGTTCTGAGAGTGAGGATGCTTATGAGTTTATTTTAGACTACTATGAGAGGCTTCATAAGTTGGGAATTGTCCATCAGCATGGGGTTGAGTTCATGACTTTTCAACCTCAAGGTGAGGCTAAGCAGTGGTGGAGAGCTTATATGGAATGCAGATCTTCAGTTTTACCTCCACTTACTTGGACCCAGTTTCATGCCTTGTTTTTGGGGAAATATGTGTCTAGGACTTTAAGGGATCGTAAAAAGGATGAGTTCATGGCTTTGAGGCCAAGTTTCATGCTTTGTCTATATATACTACTCAATTGGTGACTACTGAGGAGGAGAGGATCCGTTTATTTATTAAGGGACTAAACTCTGAGTTGCAGGTATTATCTGTTCATATGACCTCGGCAGGGAGGAGCTTTAATGAGGTAACAGACTTTGTTAAGAAAGTAGAGGGGGTGAGGCGAGACGGTCAGGCTAAGGCATTGGCAAAAAGGGCCAAGAACTCGGATAACTTTCAAGGTTCTTATTCTAGGGGGTCTGAAAGGCCATCGCTTGCAGCCAAGCCAATTCAGTCCGCTATGACCGCCTCTATAGGTAATTACTCAGGAACTCCACCTCATAATTTGATTCAGGATAGCCAAGGAATCACACCTTCAGTGGGTAGCAGGCCATCTTTTGATCGTACATGTTACAACTGTGGAGAACTTGGGCATATGAGGAGAGATTATCCCCACCCAATAGTGTTGGATTCCGCATAGCAGCAGACTAGAACAGTGATACCCGTGGGAAATGGTAACAATGGTCGAGGGCGTCAACAAGGTGGGTGAAGAGGTAATCAGCGAGGTCGTAGGGTAGAGGAAATGGTAACGCAGGCAGAGGTGCAGCGCAACCAGGCAGGGAAGTAGCTCGTCAAGATGATAGGGCTCAATGTTATGCTTTTCCGAGCAAGAATGAGGCAAAGGCGTCTGACGGAGTGATCACAAGTACTATTCTTGTCTGTGACCGGATGGCTAATGTGTTATTTGATCCAGGTTCTACTTATTCATATGTATCCGTGCGATTTGCCTCAAAATTTGCTATGATTTGTGATATACTTTATGCCCCCATCCATATTTCTACCTCAGTTGGAAAGTCTGTCATAGTCACCTATGTCTATCGTGCTTGTCTTATTTTGTTTAAGGGTTTTCAGACTTGGGCTGATTTGGTGATTTTGGATATGACTGACTTTGATATAATCTTAGGCATGACTTGGTTGTCCCCCTATTACGTTGTGCTTAATTGTAATACTAAGTCTGTAACTCTAGAAATTCTGGGTAGGGAAAAGTTAGAGTGGGAAGGGGTGTACAAGCTTAAGCAAGCTAAGATCATATCCTCCATTCGGGCTAGTAAATTGGTAGAGCAGGGTTGTTTGGCTTATTTGGCTCATATTCGGGATGTTGAGGTTGAGTCCCCATCTATTGTGTCTATTCCTGTGGTGTCAGAATTTAGAGAAGTATTTCCTAATGATTTACCTAGTATGCCTTCGGATAGAGATATAGATTTCTGCATTGATTTAGAAACTGGTACTCGTCCCATTTCTATCCCTCCATATCGCATGGCTCCGGCAAAATTAAGAGAGCTTAAGGCTCAAATCCAAGAACTTCTTGATAAAGGATTCATTCGCCCCTAGTGCTTTCTCATGGGGTGCTCCAGTTTTGTTTGTTAAGAAACAGAATAGTAGTATGAGAATGTGTATAGAATACCGACAATTGAATAGGGTCACTTTTCGAAACAAGTACCATTTGCCTCGAATAGATGATCTATTTGACCAATTGCAAGGTGCATCAGTTTTCTCTAAAATTGATCTAAGGTCTAGCTACCATAAGTTGAAAATTAGGCCTAAGGATGTGCCCAAGACGGCGTTTAGGACCCGCTATGGGAACTTAGAGTTTCAAGTTATGTATTCTGGTTTGACTAATGTGCTTGGAACTTTCATGAGTTTGATGAATGGAGTGTTCAAGCCATTTCTTGATTCATTTGTTATAGTCTTTATTGATGATATGTTGGTCTACTCAAAAAGTGATGAAGAGCATGCCAATCATCTTCGTATTGTTCTTGGTGTTCTTGGGAAATAAAGGTTGTATGCGAAATTTTCTAAGTGTGAATTTTGGTTGACTTCTGTTGCATTTTTGCGACATGTAATGTCAAAATAAGGGGTAATGGTAGATCCTCAAAAGATTGAGGCGGTTAAGAATTGGGTCAGGCCTAGCTCTGTGACGGAAGTTAGGAGTTTTGTGGGACTCGCTAGCTACTATCGTCGATTTATGAAGAACTTTGCTTCTATTGCCACTCACTTGACTAATTTATCTAAAACAAAGATACCATTTGAATGGATTGAAAAATCTAAGGAGAGCTTTCAAAAGATCAAGAATCTTTTGACCACCGCACCTATTCTAGCACTACCAGTTGAAGGTAAACATTTTATTATTTATTGTGATGCTTCACATTCTATTTTGGGTGTTGTGTTGATGCAGGATAGAAATGTTATAGCTTATGCATCGCGTCAATTGAAGGTGCATGAGAAGAATTATCCAACATATGATTTGGAGGTTGTAGCGGTAGTGTTTGATCTTAAGATCTGGTGGCATTACCTTTATGGTGTTAGGTGTGAAGTGTTTACTAATCA
The DNA here is from genome assembly GCA_036250405.1 of Solanum raphanifolium. Classification (NCBI taxonomy): domain Eukaryota; kingdom Viridiplantae; phylum Streptophyta; class Magnoliopsida; order Solanales; family Solanaceae; genus Solanum; species Solanum raphanifolium. The sequence continues at coordinate 7,167 of JAJOOE010005097.1, forward strand.
TCGTAGTTTGCAGCATGTGTTCACTCAAAAGGATCTGAATTTGAGACAGCGAAGATGGATGGAGTTACTTAAAGATTATAATGTCACCATTCAATACCATCTGGGTAAGGCTAATGTAGTAGCAGATGCTTTGAGTCAAAAAGCTGTGAGTATGAGTAGTTTAGCTTGCTTAAGTGTAACCAAGCGACCTTTAGCTAAGGAAATTCAGACCTTGGAGTCTAAGTTCATACAGTTAGGCATCTCAGAAAGAGGTGGGGTGTTAGCTAGCATTGAGGTTAGGGCCATGTTCATTGAGGAAATCAAGGCTAAACAATTTGAGGATGAAATTTGAATGAATTTAAGAAGAAGATTGTGATTGGTAAGGCACAAGAGACCACTCTTGATGCGAAAGGTGTGCTCGATTTTAAAGGAAGAATTTATATTCCTCGAGTTGATGACTTGATTCAGAAATTATTGGCAGGATCTCATGGTTAGCGATATTCTATTCATCCGGGTGTGACCAAGATGTACCGAGACTTGAAGAGAATTTATTGGTTGTCGGGCATGAAGAAGGATATAGTGGAGTTTATGGCTAAGTGTCAAAATTGTCAACAAGTTAAATATGAACACCAAAGGCCTGCAGGTTTGCTTCAAAGAATGCCAATTCCGGAATGGAAGTGGGAAAGAATAGCCATGGATTTTGTGGTTGGTCTTCCTAAGACTTTGGGGAAGTTAGATTATATTTGGTTAGTAGTTGATAGATTGACTAAGTGAGCCCATTTTATTCCGATAAGAATAGATTATAATGTTGAACAATTGGCTAAAGTTTATGTGAAAGAGATAGTGAGGTTGCATGGGGTGCCCCTTTCTATCATCTCAGACCGTGGTACCCAATTTACATCCAAGTTTTGGAGGAAATTACATGATGAATTGGGCACACAACTCACTTTTAGTACCGATTTCCATCCACAAATGGATGGGCAATCGGAGAGGACTATTCAAGTGCTGGAAGACATGTTAAGGGTATGTGTGATTGATTTTGGAGGGCATTGGGATAAGTTCTTACCTTTGTGTGAATTCACTTATAATAATAGTTATCACTCCAGCATTGATATGGTACCATTTAAGGCACTTTATGGGAGGGGATGTAGATCACCCATAGGATGGTTCGAGGCTGGAAATGTTAAACCTTTGGGGGTTGATTTAGTGAAGGATGCTCAAGATAAGGTGAGGAGTATTCAAGCTAAGCTCTTAGCCGCCCAAAGTAGACAGAAGAAGTATGTAGACAGAGATATGGCATTTCAGACTGGTGAGAATGTTCTTCTTAAAGTGTCACCCATGAAAGGGGTGATTTGATTTGGCAAGAAGGGCAAGCTTAGTCCTCGTTACATTGGTCCTTTTAAGGTTCTTGAATGTGTAGGGTCAGTGGCTTATAAATTGGCTTTACCTCCTAATCTATCTGAAGTTCATCTGGTTTTTCATGTATCCAAAGAGATCTCATGGTGACGTGGATTACATCATTAAATGGGACTCAATTGTGTTAGACAAATACCTTCAATATGAGAAGGAACCGATTGCAATTCTTGATCGTGATGTGCATAAGCTGAGGACCAAGAAGATTAAGTCCGTGAAGGTTCAAGGGAAGCATCGTCCAATTGAGGAAGCTACTTGGGAAACCGAAAGGGACATGCGAGACAAGTATCCTCAATTGTTCATCAATTCAGGTACTACTCATTTCCTTCCTTAGCCTATTTTTCCTAAGTTTTTCACTTGGGGACGAGTGATGGGTAAATTGGTATCTATTGTAACAACCGGGTTCCGTCGTTACAGAAAAGCCAATGGGGAAAAATTTTGGGTCGGAAAACTTTCGTAGTAACTTGAGATTTCCCAACCTAGTCCAGATTTTGATGAAATCGGAGTTAGTAAGGTCTAGGGAAATCTGGTAGAAATTGGGTGGTTTAAATACTATTTTTATTACATGAGTAGATAGCTAACGCATTAAGGAATATGTACGACTTTATGGAATTAAATTCGAGAGAGTAGAACTCCCAGAAGTGATCTTAGCGTGAACGGGTAGTTTCTCAATGTCGTTCGTTGAAGGTGTATTGTGGAATGGGGTCTTGTAATTATTAAAATAGCTTACTGGTTCTGTGCAAGCCGATGGGATGGGATTTCTACCGCTAGGGCGGGGTCATTATAGCGGGTTGAGGACCATTGTGGCGGGCCAGACGCGACTTAAAGTCATAAATAAACCTGAAAAACATTTTATTCTACAATTTTTGAATTTGAGAGCTAAGGAACGAACCCAGGTCTTTTCTTAAGAGTTTTCCACCATTCTTGAGGCTAAAGGTAAGATTTTAACTCCCCGAATCCGTTTTTCGATCCGTAAAATGTAATCTAATGGGTAATTATCGATGGGAGAAGGATTTGATCTGAGAATTATGGTGGGAAAAGCCCTAATTTGGATACTTGGGATCATGGGTATCATCTAGGGTTGTTAGAATTGTTAGTAATCTAGGTAATTAGTGATTGTTTATTGATTCTCGTATTATATTGATTGTTTGTAGACCAAGAACAAGCGGAACGAATCCATAAAGCAAGTTTCTTAGGGTTTCAAGCTTGTTTCAAGGTAGGTGATGGTTGTGATTCTATGATTGTGTGATGTATGTTCGTTCTTGCTTCATTATGATACATGAATGTATGTAAATGTTGCATTATTAATCACATTAATTGTAAATGAGGATATATGAATGATGAATGCCATGATCATGACTTGATTGTATGATTATGAGAATGTACTTTGTGATTGTTATTGTGGCTTGTTGAATGGATCGGGTGTTGTGTTCCGACACACTAACTTGGATCAGTTGCCACGTTCCGGCATAATTATGGGATCGGTTGCCACGTTCCGACATAATCATTGGATCGGGTACCACGTTCCGGTATGCTAACAGTTTGGGTTTGGGTTCCATGAGAGAACCAATGATTTGATATAATTGTGTATCTTCAGAAATATGAAATTGTTCGTTGTTCGTAAATGATGATGATATTGTACATGTTTGATATATGCATGTGATTATATTGTTGTATTGACTTATGTATGTTGCACTTAGTGGGATAGTCGTATGATCCTACCAGTACACTGTGGTTGTGTAGTGATACTGCACCTGCTCTTTCTTTGTTGAGTACAGGGCATCTTTAAGCGGCTATTGACAGACCTCGTTTAGAAGATCAGTGATCGTGGATCGATTTCAAGGGTGAGCTAGTTCTTGCAGGCTGCCATGAGTTTTCCTTTCATCTATGTCCACATTTCGGACTTAGACTTTTCTAGTTAGTTATTAGTTCATTAGTTTGGGGTTGTATCCCTTCTTGTTTAGACTTATTGAACTTTAGATGGTTTGGTACATTGACTTTCAGGTTCTAGGTGTATTTTCCGCATTGTTTAGTTGTTAGATCTTTTAGAAGTTTATGGGAACTTCCGTCTTTAGCTATTTAACTTGCTTCTGTAACTTAAAAGCTTTAGTTTTTGGTTTAGTTTCTTGGTTTGGGTTGTAGTAGTGGTTCTCCCACCGGAGGATTAGTGTGGGTGTCAATCACGATGGTCTGGGTCGTGACATAAACTAATTACAATAAACTAACTAACAAGATCAATATAACTCAAATTGAAAAAAAATTGATGAATTATTAAAACCCTAACCATAGAGCTTAAGGAAAAGGAGAGAATGAAGAAAGGGAGAAGGCAGCGGCGACGACGGTGAGCAGCAGGAAGCGGCGACAGTTGGGACGGGGGCGTCGGCAGCTCACAGACGCAGGGTTGAGGAGAGAATTAGAGAAAGAATGAGGGAAAGAGAGATGAGAGATATACGATCTGGTCTCCCAAATATTTTACAAAAAGCAACGGACAACGTCTCTTTGTCCGTCACTTTGTTTAAAGTGTTTGACCAATATTTTGACTAAATAGCAATGGACTAAACGACAATGTCTGTTACTTTTTTAAAAAATTTGACCAGTTATTTGACCAAAAAGCGACGGACTAATAGATGTCATCCGTCGCAAATTTTAAAAAATAATTAATAAATAAAATTAACTCAAAAACGACGGATAGCGTGGTTAATATTTTATTTAAAATGAATTATTTTAAATAAAATGTGATGGACGACGTCTCTACTTATATTAAATATATAATTATTAATAAAATATATATTAGGAACGAAAATCCGCAAAAAAGCGACAGACTAGAGATGTCATCCGTCACTTTTTGTAAAATAATTTTAAAAATAAATATTTAAACAAAAAAGTGACGGGCAGTGTGGCAAATAACGTCGCTTTTTTGAGCGACATTGTCCGTCGTTTTTAGTAGTCAGAGGGAAATGGTCATTAAAACTCATTCCCTTTGTCTTAACATTCTGACTCGCGCAACGGGGGTATAACTACTGGGACATTCGCTATAGCGGTGCCGTTATCGCGATGTTATGGCTACTATAACGGGGTGTGGTGCAATGAGCGGGATAGGAACTTTGTTGGGTTTCATGCGTTTGAAACTTCTTTTTGGATAATCTGAGGTACGTGGGACGAGGTAAAATGGTGTATCCTGTATAGTATGAGTGTATTCTCAACTTTGTCTCAACACTCTCTTTCACTACACTAATCTTAATATAATACTCCTCATCTTTTTTGCTCTATGGTTTTTCTTGTATATTTCTTGTTGTACTCAAACAAAGGAAGACCATCATTTTTTATAGGGGAGGAAATCTTCCTTGCAATGAATAGGAAGATAATGAGATAGTTAATAGGTTAAGTAAATGGCCTAAAGATAAGGTTACATAGATTACACGAATAATTAGGTAAATACCGAATAAGAGGTTACAAAAGTTAATCGGAGAAATAATAGCCACCAACTAATGTGAGTAAATTGGCGATCACATGGTCCATGGAAATGGATCATTTCACACGAGTCATTTTAATTAAATATTAAAACGCTCAAATACTTCAACTACATTTTGCTCCAACAATTAGTACTTGTAACGACCCGTTAGGTTTTTTTTAGCACTAGAATTATTTTGAATTTTCCAGTAAATTTAAATAAGAATTTTGGACTATTCATTTAACACAGTCTTTTAACTAATGGATAATTTAAAATAATTAATTTAGTTGGTAATTAATCGGCTAAGTCCATAATTTATTTAATACTCATATCACTTGACTCAGGTATAAAAAATGAATTAAATTATTTGGGGGTTACTATGTGAGTCATGACTCAAGAAAAAAAAGGATATGGTGGCTTGCCCACCCAAACGACAGAGAAACTCACAGTAACAAGAAGAACTCAAGTGAATGAGGTAAGCAAGCCTAAATTCCTGTGTGATTTTATAAGGGTCATATTATTATTATATTGTATTATGGAGTTGTGGGGAAAAGAAAGAAAGAAAAAGGAATCAGAAGTTAACGTTTAGAATTGGAATTTGTCAATGTAATTTTATGGTATTTCTAGTTTGATGGGTAGGGGTGGGGACAAAATATTTAATGACCATCATTAGATAATGATGTTAATGGCACTTGATGAATTAATTCTTAGAAATTTCATATTATATATTATGTATAATATATAGAATAGATTTGCAGAAGATTAAGGTCCTGTCGTTCAAGAGGTTGTTTAATTTACATAGTTGAATATATTGGGCATGTAGTTTTGATTAAGAGAATTTTTCGTGGTTATCAGATTATACTTCAATGTTTTGGTAGATTGAGATAGGTAATAAAATACTATAGGTAATGTATTATATAAATATCATTAGATTTTATGTTAATTGGTGAAATATGAGATTTAAAAAATTAATTGACATCAAGATAAGAAATTTGATTATAAATTTTTGCTCTATAATTTAGGGGTGATTTAATTAGTCTCACTAAAATTCTAGGTTTGTTCTTGTCGGTTTGGATTGAACCTTTTGGGTGATCTTTGGAGTTTGGGATGGAAGTTAGAAATATGGGTATCTACGGACACATTTGCTTATGAATAATGCATTTTTTTTATTAGATTGTGAATGTTATGAAACTTTACAAAAGGAAAAGGCAAAACCTTGAGGATCCGTGACACGTGTTCGACATTAGAGGTATGTTAAAAATTCCTAGACTTCGTTGAGGGAAGTTGTCTAATTAAAGACTAAAAATAGAATAGACAATGGATAAGGGTGAAAGATGGGGGGTCTTGTACCAATGGTGTGACGGACATTGGTACGAGTACAAGTGTTATTAAAGGGAAAGTGTATTACTATAATATGATAGATTGTAATTCAAGAATGTCAAAATATATGGGCATTAGCTGATGTATTAGTGACTTGGTTTCTTTTGTATGATTGTGTTTCTTTATTGAATCCGTATATTTGTCATAATTGAGGTGATTATATGTCATAGCGACATTTGATTTATTGAGATACTTCAGCATCCCCTTTTATTGATATCATATTGTGCACATGCATTGACATGAGATTGAGTATGAGTAAAGGTCTAATACGTGGAGATCGCGCGTGTTGAGATCGAGTTATGATTATAAGTTGGGCATGTGGAGATCGTCCGTGCTGGGAATTTTTCGATTCTATGATAGTGTGTTGAGATTGTTCGCACAGACAGGTGGAGATCGTCTGTGTCGATATATGGACCTCGCGAGTCCCCCATGGGTCATGAACTCTCGATGTATTTCCGAGAAGTATTGTGTATATATGGTTGAGAGAGTATCATTTCATGATTTTGCATTGCATTGCATCTCATTACATCCTTCATTCTTGTTATATTATGTGTTTCATTGGTGTTTGAATATTTCTTGACATTTGACTATCCTCATTTAATGAAACTTGATTGATAAGTATACTGTAGACTTGTAAAATTAAAGGATATATTTTCCTATATACTCCTGTCACTACTTGTAAAATTAAAGGATATATTTTCCTGTATACTTTCATCACTACTTCTTCATTGTCGGTCTATGAGACATATTGGGTACACGTGGTTTCGTACTTATACTACAGTTGCTGCACTTTTTTGTGGTGCAGATTGGATTTCAAATTCAAGCACTTTTCGTGGAGCTTTCAGAGTTGAGCTTGAGTTATCTAGGAGTTGTGGTGAGCTGCTTGGTTGTTCCGTGACCCACATCTCTCTATGTCTTTATTTATTATTATTTTTTGTATTCAGACAATATATTCCTTACATCTAGGTTTGTCTTTAATTACAGTTTAGAAGCTCTTGTACTTATGACACCAAATTTTGGATGATATTTTAGTATTCCGCAATTTATATTTATGAAAGACTTAGTGCTTGGTATATTCTACTTGTCACATACTTTTCCCTTATTTATATTGAATTGAATTAGTAAAAGTATTAGATTAGCTTACGTATCGATTGGAAACATAGGTACAATCATAACTTGTAATTTTGAATCGTGACAAAAGTTTAAAAGTCTTCAATACTTCTCTCGTACCATAATGGTTTGGTCCCGACCAGAAGGCAATTATGCTCACTCATAAAAGCATAATGGTATGATACCCAACTTCCTTAAACTCACTCATAAAAGCATGCAAGTGGGAAAACGATGCATGGCAATAGGACAGTACAAATATCTCAAAGTCCCCTTCGAATTTAATTTATAGAGCTACTAAATGACCACAATTATGTGGCTCAAAAATGGCCACAAATATTTAAAAAGACCATACAAACCTTTTTTCTTTTAAATAAAGTCAATTTTTATTATTTTCTAAATTTTAAAAGTAAATGCATACAAAAGATTTATGTTGTTTAAGTTGTTTACTTATCACTCAAAATTATTTATTCATTATTGTTATATAAAAGTTATTTAATTTCTAAAATTTATCACACACAAATTAAAATCTTTTTTATTAAAAAAGTTAACTTAAGAATCATTCAACTTTAGATTTATCACGCAAAAGTCAATCTCTTATTTCTTTGTCACTAAAAAGTCATCAATTTTGTCAAAGCTAACTAAAAAGTGAATTTCACAATTTTAATATTTTAGAGCAAATGTGCTCTTCATATCTTCTCTCACAAATCAAATATGCAAAGGTGAAAGAATAAGTATTTCAAGCCTCGTCTTTAAGTTTCATCAAATCTACACTCCGACAAATCTTGAAGCAGGAGACATGTGTAGACACTAAAATTTTATGGGATTCTACAAGACGTGTTCGACTCCAGTTAGGATTCTTAGAGGTTACTATACTGTAAATTCTAGCTTAAACCTATATGAAGGGTAGTATCTTCCCTTGAAGAGGCATCTCGAATATCCCATAAATTCTTAATATTCACATAGAGATCATAAAGACATCAAATATTGTCTTTCTCAAAGAAATATCTAATTTTTCGTGAACTCTTGGAATATTCATAATGAGATTAAAATATGTTAGACTCATCTTGTTAATCAAATACTTCAAGAAGATCCACAAATTTTTTTCATAGAGATCAAGTCCAAATCATCTTAGTCCGAGAAATACGCCACTATCGACCCTCAAATTATAGAGATCAAGTCCAAATCATTCTAGTTCGATAAATACTCCTCTAACGGCCCTCGAATCACAGAAAAATCTAAAGAGAGAGAAAAATCAAGGGAGGAACATAATTGAACTCATATTGTCTTATCAATAATATTATTGTTTCTCCTGATTTTATTTGTTGTTGGTTTATTTTTCATATATTTAAAATTTGTTACAAACACTAACAATATATATTAATGGATTTGAAATTTTGAACTAAATTTAAATTTGTAAAACTTTTCCCCCTTCGTCATTTTATATCTTTTAATTGTTTTAAATTATTTTTTCTTATTTTATACTTCTTTCATCCCACATTGTTTTT